>BLKR01002731.1:0-93572 GCA_011170035.1 Teleogryllus occipitalis
GGTGAAGTTGGGGGTAGGTGGCGGGAAAGAGGAGAGGTGGGAGGTAGGGGGAGAGGTGGGCGGAAACGGGATAGGTCCATGCCAGAGCAGGCGGGAAGCGGTGGGGAGGAGGCGTGGCGAATGCAGTGGGCAGGGAAGGCGAAGACGGTGGGGAGAGTGAGTAGACAGGGATAGGTGGTGTGTGTGTGTGACGGCTAGGATGCGCGAAAAAGAAAACAACAGTAAGCATGTTTGAGTAGAAGCGGGGTTCGGAGATTTGTATGGGGTTGTGCGGGGTTGGACAGGGTTGGACAGGATCGGACGGGGTTGGACGGGGACAGGGCGAAATTTGGTGGAGTTGGGCGGGATTAAGCGTAGTGGGAAGGGGTGGGCGTAATGGGAAGGGTTGGGCGTAGTGGGAAGGGGTGGGCGTAGTGGGTAGGGTTGGGCGTAGTGGAAAGGGTTGGGCATAGTGGGAAGGGTTGGGCGTAGTGGGAAGGGTTGGGCGTAATGGGAAGGGTTGGGCGTAGTGAGAAGGGCTGGGCGAAAAATGGTTGTAGTGTAGTGAAAGTGGTTGGGCGAAGTGGGAAGTTGGCTGGGCGTAGTGGGAAGGGTTGGCGTAGTGGGGAAGGGTTGGGCTGGTGGAAGGGTTAGGCGTAGTGGGAAGGGCTGGGCGTAGTGGAAGGGCTGGGCGTAGTGGAAGGCCATGTAGGTGGAAGGGTTGGGCGTAGTGGGAAGGGGTGGGCGTAATGGGAAGGGTTGGGCGTAGTGAGAAGGGTTGCGTAGTGGGAAAGGGTTGGGCGTAGTGGGAAAAGGGTTGGGTGAAGTGGGAAGGGTTGGGCGTAGTGGGAAGGGTTGGGCGTAGTGGGCGGCGTTGGCCGCAGTGGGCGGGATTAGGTGAAGTTGGGCGGTGTGAGGCAGGGTTGGGTGCTGTTGGTCGTTGTAGGGCGACGTTGGACTACGATGGGCGGGGTTGCACAGGTGCTGACAAGGCTGCCCGGCGCGAGCGGGCGGAGCGGGGAAGGTGTGGGGCGGGGCAGACGGTGCGACCGAGGTGGGCGGGGCGGACGCGGTAAGCGAGACGGGCGCGCAAGCGTATCAACCTCAGTCAGCGCAGAGCGCCTTCGCCGCGAGGTCGCCCTGAGAAGCAACACCCACCTCGCAACGCCCCTCTCTCCTGCCCCCGCCCGCCGCCGCCCGAGGCGCCGCTCCGCCCCGCCCCCCGCCGTGCCGCGCGCATACCGGATGAGATGCGATTGCCGCGCCGCCCGCGGCGAAGCGCTCGCCCCCGGACTCCTTTCCCCCTCCACCCCCTCTGTCCGCCCCCGCGGGCTGCGAGCGTTCCCTGCTTCAAAGGACGCGTAATGCCAGCGCAAGGCCGGTGCCCGCGAATGGCACGTACCGCGTTTGCCAATCATTTCCCGGCGTTTCACAGCTGGATGCAGGGTTTGGAAGGGAATTATCACCCCCCCTGGTTGTCGACTCTTCAGCTCCTTCCATTCTTTCTTCTTCGTTGGCCGAAGTACGAGTGTTTTCTTTTCTATACCTCTTGTGTTTTATGCCTTTTGCACGAGGTGAGATTTTTTATATAACAAATTTTGTGCAACGTACATAAAAAGTTTAATAAAACGGTTCGTAAAACGGAGTGCTGTGCTCGATCAGTATTTCGTAAAATTATTCGGCCTGCCCCTGTAAGGAATACTACTTACTATCATTACTATTTCGACGATCATAACACAAAGGATAGTTGAGAATATACAAGTAACTTTTTACAATCATGTGTAAGGGGGATTCTCTCGACTACTCACAGGTAATCACTTTCGATATTTGTATGTTCGTTTAGTTTATACTCTTTCGAGGAATCTATACTAATCCAGCGTAATCTAACCTACGTCCGGAAGGATGTACGGTGAATTATGTTGTTGTCTGGGCTTTCTTGTTCTCGCCGGTTTAGTCGCTCTCGTCGTCATTGGCGAATAGTGATTGATTGGACCTCAATTCAGCTATCCCCAGCATGTATAAAAATGCTATCAATATTTTTGCCAACGATTTTCCTTTGTCTATAGGTTGTTTCTGTATCTATAAATGTGATTCCACAAACATTTCATGTGGTATCCATAAATGTGATATAGAGCGCCCGACGAATAACATGTATCATATGAAAATTAAATAATTGCTTATTAGTGTCGCCATTGAAGTTTTGCATTTTTTAATACTGTTTCCGCAGTATTCTGCCAATATTTACTCTTGACATTCCAATGTTCAATAAATTCCACAACGCTCATAGCCACAAAAAAACTAAGCATCAAAGCGAATGATTTCCTCAATAAATTCTTGCGGTATACGTGTGTCTAATCAAATAGATTAACGGTCCTGTTTCGGACAGCTCAAATTTTCGAATTGCGTTTCCAGGAAAGTGTGAGGGTGTCTCTTTTAAACGCTTGTGGGGGTTCCTTTAATTAGCGTGTCGCCACGGTCTTTATTGAAATTGATTTAATTCTCTGCCGGAGGCGCCAGTGAGTGATTAAAACATTGGATTCCAAAGTGACTTTTCCAATTTCCAAACAACCACCAATGCAATTGTTCTCCCTTGTTGGCTTTCGTTTGTTGAGGGAAACCTTAACGACAGTTCTACGTTACATCACTTCAAAGTGCAGTATTTACAGACTTCTTGAAGTAATGTACCAATGAAATATTTCACTGTTCTGAAAAATGGATTGATTAAATTAACACTAAAAATATGCGTCACTTATTGGAATATGTAACTGCATTCCTAATTTTATTTTCGTGTTATAGATTGTGGATCAATATAGAAATGTTCAAAATTCAAAAATAAATTACATGGCTCATTACGCTACTTCGTATACCTTATCAAAAATTCAGATGTTTGAGGAGAACAACAGAAAAAAGTTTCCAAATTTCCATGTACTTAAATTATTTATCAACATTGCGAAATCCATCATATGTGAAGCAAGTGATAGTGCTATATATAGAACTTCCAGGTGTTGAAAAAAAAATGAGTGATGCTTAACTATTGTTACTAGTTCGAGTCATGCAAACATTTCACTGAAGAATTCCTCATCTGAGCGGTGTAGCATGTAGGCTCAGTAATGTTCGAGAGTACAAATGCGAACATTTCTAAGAATTTATTAATGGAGACTCAGAACACTGTGATATAATAACACAGAATATCAGACATCATTACTACATTTAAGTGAAGTCGTAGGCTTCCGCAACCAGAGTCATGTAAATGATCTTGGCTGTCCAGGTGACGCCGCGTCGAAGGCTGTGTTGCCGACGTTTCGACCATCTTGTCGTGGTCTTCCTCAGGCACAACAGTCCTGAGGAAGACCACGACAAGATGGTCGAAACGTCGGCAACACAGCCTTCGACGCGGCGTCACCTGGACAGCCAAGATCATTTCATTACTACATTTAGCTCCTATAATTTTCAAAACAGGGTATTAATCTTGTACCTCCACAAAAATGTAATACGAGTAGAATATGCAGAAAATTTACTTTTGTAGATTTTGATATACGAGTTTGTAACATACAAGTTCCTAGGGGACCTCGTACAAGCTGAGTTTAGCTCCGAGCCACATACTCAGCAACGACTCGGACTAAAGTCGTAGGGTTCGTGTTGCGACGGGGGCGGATTGTCTCTTGCTATATAGCTAGGTCAAATTCAGCCGCTGTCTAGATAAGATTTATAGCGTCCGATTGCTCTGATCCGTAGTTTTCTGTAGTCTTTCTCATTAATACCAGGCGAATGTCGTAGCAGTATTCTAAGAAGCGGGCCAGGGACCTTGCGCTAACTTTCCTTGCTCTTCCTTGTCCTCTCTTTTCCCGTAAGTGTAGGGTGTAATATATCCCAGGAGGTGTCGGTGTTCCTCTCCCATTAGAACATGTTATCTGGCGCCGAACTGCACGTCGTCTTGCAGGTATTCCCCCTCTCCCCCATCCAGGGGGCACCATCCACCCGAGAAAAGTTCCCGACTAGACTCCCGAAGTATGTGCTAGTTCAGTGCGTATCAGGCTGATTGAAAGAAAGTGTAACAAACAAGGTTGAGAAAGGGAGACCACTCGCAATCGTCGGTCTATTTGTTGAGGTACTTCTCCGACATTCACCTGGTATTGATCGGTGAAAACTTGGAAAACGACTGACCAGAGCATGCAGCCTTTAGAATTCTTCTCCAGACAGTGGTTCAATTTGACGCAGCTATGTAGCTTGTGCCAAAATCCGCCACAGTCGGCATTCGAGCACCATGACTTCCCGGCCAATGGTGCGGCTGACTGACGCAACGCTCTTTCCGCTGAATTATCGTAGTAGTAGTAGTAGTAGTAGTAGTAGTAAATAAACGTTGTATTGTTTTATGAATTCAAATGTTTTTCGTCAGGCATTTTTGTGTGTGATCAAAATATATCCCTATAAACCGTCTTCTGTAGAATTCCGACCAATCCTGGATCGATCCACTTGGATGAGCAATTTCCGACAGCCGCACCTCACGTTCTCTGGATTGCGCAGCGGCAAAGTCCATCGCAGCCATTCCAGTCGAAACATTAATTAACGATCCATTTGTTCAGAAAGCAGCCCTTTCTGCATCGCGAGGCGTTTGCTGTTTATGGACATTCAACAGCAAGTGCACATATTTGCCTCCTGCATGATTAACAATCAAGGGCGCAATCAGGAGGGCTGATTATCCAACGAACAGGGTCGCGGGCTGATTGCACGGAATTTGTCCTTGGGCGCTAATGGCGCACATAAGGTAGGTGACCACACGGGAACTGTTCTTTATCAGCTTCCGGCGACATTAGACGGACAACTTCCCGTATCAATAGCTGTTCATGCGAGCAATCAATTAAATTGAAGGGTTTTATGATTTAAGAGTTATCGAGCATTCTCAATGACGCTTTTCACGACTGGGAAATGATAATTTCTCGACGTGTTTGATATGACTTTCTTTTATTTCGAGACCATTCACCAGAGAACATTTAAAAATGTGCACTTATTAATATCGGTTGAATGACATGAATACAAAATAGGCCCCAATAATTTTTACATTCCGATGAATATGCAATGAAAGATTTTCTGAAAAAGAATATTTCAATTTTATAATCGAAATATCACGTGGATAATATGAGAAACTGTGGATGTAATAAATAAGGCAAATGCTTAAAACACAGACAATATCGTTTGTAAAAAATTAATTTATTACATTAGAGACAAGTACTTCTGCCTAAATACACAAAATTAATAAGTTGAATTAATTAATAAATTGAATTAAAAATTCAAAACTCTAACTTATTGTTTATTATTATATATTATTGTTTATTAATGTTTTATTAACATGCATTATTAATATGTATTATTGTTATTGTTGTTATTTATATCACATTGTAACTAGTTTCCAGACGTGCATCTCGGTTACCATGAACAAGAAATACATTTTTCAACTTTCTGCACTGGACCAGTCGTCAATGTTCAGAAATTTCCACACGATGTTACACGTAATATCGTGATTGTATTACAATCTTCTGAAGATGCATGTATAACCCCTCCTTCAGTTGCAATTCAGCCAGGGATTCATGCATAAATCTATGAAACGAGTGGTACCTAGAATTATTGGAACAATCGTCACTGTTTTCACGTCGCTCCACATTTACTTTATCTCCAGAGGTTGATATTTTAGAATTGACGGCTTTTTTTGAAAAATTCTTTCAGTGTACATTATATTGCTCCACATGCCTACTTGTTCACATCAGCAAATATAAAAATAATTCTTTTAAATGTATTTATGAGCAAGCTTCACTGTAAGAAAAAAAGTCGGAGTTTCCGCAAAGCGATGGTGACGGAATGTCGGTGGTATCGACTAGTTTTACAAGCGTATATTCAATAAACTTTGAAGGACGAAACTATTACTTACACTTGAAAAAAATTCTAATAATAAAATTCGTAAGTGATAAAACACTCCTTTCCTTAACAAATGTAGAGGAAAAGAACTACACTAGAGTTAGTCGTTGAGCCTCCCCGCCATTAATATTCGTCTGTTATGAAACCAAACAATATTAATATACAATGATTATGACAATGATATATGATGTATACAATGATTTGGAAGAATTGTAAGAATAACGTTCAGTAAAATCTGCTGTGTGGGGCTCCCAAAAGTAGGGGATGCAGCTGAGACAACTTGCTCCAGAGCACGACTTAATTTACATCCTTATTTTCATTTAAAATAAATAAAAGATGTATTTACTTCTAAATCATTTTACATGCCGTAAGTTTTTTCTTCTGAATAGGGAAGAGAATTCTGTTTATATATTGGAGGAAGGGGGCGGTAATTTTGTTTGGAGTAAGGGGACCCCGTATATTTATTGCCCCTGGCACCTTGTTTTGGCTGAGCGCCCCTGTCTGCTGTATCGGTTATTTGTAGTTAACATTATTTGTGGATAACATTATTTGTTCTTATATATGTACAGAATTAATGCTTATTTTGATTTCAGTCAGATGAAAATGATGAAAGAGTGTCTTAGCTATGGAATATGACATTGAAGCCGATGCATTGTACACATCTCATTAAAAATGCTCAGAGCTTCCTTCCTGGACATACGACTTTCTTTTCTGTTAACTTGTCGTCGTTAAGTCTACTTTTTGACCAAACACGTATGTCATACATCGAAGAGCTCACGGCTGGTACTTTGTGTAAAGTAAACATCACTCATACTGAATCCACGCAAACCGCGTTAGCTGCCGCTTCGATAAGAGTTTTGTGTTGACTTGCAAATGGAAATGTCAATAGTGGCCTGCCAAGGAAGAGACGAGTTAGCAAAGGCAATATTGTGAGAGCGTGTAGAGCTCATTAAAGGAAACTCGTCACAGTATATTCCTATTTATTGTTACTAACTGTGGTTGTGTCCCTGTGCTCTTCAGTATGGGTAAGATGAACATTGACGTAGTTTGGCCATAGATGTTTGATGTGATCGTCTTTAAAGTGAAAATTCTTGCAAGCCTTTTTTTTACAGAACGTAGTAATGAAACATTCCATTTGTAAATACGTGCACGTATGTGACACATTGAGGTGCAATTCATAAAAAAATATCCATGTAATGTGAAATTCTGTTAAAATAGTGACATTTCTTCTCACTCGGAAGTGATTTGCTAAGTATATTTGACTTATTTCAATAGTTGTTTTGATGGATTGTCGTCAGCAGTTTCAATTTATCAATATTTTCGATATTAGGAAAATATGAAATAAGTGCCAGAAGAGTTGGTGTTAGCTGAAACATATATACATATTTCGTTTGTTTAAATCTACTGTGTCTTCCCTGTGCTCTATCTCCAAGAGTCCTTAAACCAACATGTATTTAAACTCCCGTTCTTCATATAAATATTAAACGCCGAGTTGCCAACGTTTTTGTTCTTTGTTTAGCTCTCATGGTAAACTTCTTTTTAATGCAAAGCTCTGGAATATGAAAGGCTCAACATTTGTTCTTTTCATTCATTTCCGGAGAAAGCTTGTATCCAAACTGTGTAAGAAGGAGTAAGTTCCTCGTTTCGACTAAATTGAAATAAATTTACTTCTAAATTCATGAGATAATTGAATTTAAAAATTGTTTTGTGCACGTTCGTTTTGAGCACTACTTTATGATTTCTTCTTCTCGAATTCTTTCGCGCCGTTTCGTACAAAAGCCAGAAACATGGGCGAGTTTTTCTTCACTATAATCGCATACCAAACACTAGACATACACAAATATATACAAAATACATATGTAGATTACTTCTAGATAAAAACTATTTGTTCTAAAACAACACGTACACTCTCGCCCGTATTTTCACGCAAAATTACGTGAAAAGTAGTCAAATTTGCGAAACACTCTACATTAACTTATTTCAAAATTTATCTTTAAGGGACGGATTTCCTTAAGGGAAAAAATATGACTCTTTATAATTATAGTTATAGGAAGACGCCAAAAAAATTTGAAATTTTTGTAATTTTCGAAAACTCAGGGTTTTCAACGAACTTGAGACCTGCACCATTCTCGTAAACGACCTTCACCATATCCAACAAAATTTAATCGCAAACAATGGAGCCATTTGTTGGAAAATTTGGAAAATGTCCTAGGGAATTCATGTAAAGTACCACCCAGAATTAAAACGTCGACTTCAAATTCCACGGGTCGCGAGACAAGCCAGGACGATTGGGGAATAATTTTGGAGAAAATCGGCTGAACGGTTTAGCCGCTAGCGTTGTTCACAGACGGGCGGAAAGATAGAGGGACGGACACACAGATATTTTGCCGTCATTTGATTTTTCGGTATCAGGAACCCGCAATACATGGATTCTGGCTACACCACGAGATAGATGATTTTTTTCTAGTTAGCAACTGGATTTATCTACGTTTTCGTTACCAGGGTCCTGCAATAAGACTTTTTCTGCCCCAAATTCACCTTTTTTTGCGCAGCATCACATAACTTTCTCTCTATTCCGTAGTGAGAAAGTAAAAAATTATGTTATTCTTAATAGGGAAACTTTAGAGATTGATTGATGTTTCTGGGCGCGTCAACTGCTATGGTTATTAATCACGTACGTGACCTGAACGTTATCTCCCGAATGGTGACGGTGTTTCTCCCTCGCTGGAAAGAGATCCGACACCGACCTAGAAGTCGGCTTGCGGTATTTCCCCCTCCAATAACTCTCCCATTGTCCTTAGTCGGGACAAGCTTTAATCTCACCAGCAGTCTGCTGACAAGTACTGTTTAGTGTAGTGCTTGTAAGTATATACCTATAGTGTGCGTGTGTGTGTTTTGAATGGGAGAGGTAGAGTGGAGGTTGAGGAGGGAATGAACGTGCGCGATCCGTAGTCTGTTTGTCAGGTTACTTCTCCGGCATTGGTCTGGTACTAATGTGAAAAATCACGGAAAACTTGTGATAAGAGAAGCCGACCAATAACATTTTCCTCCAGACAATGGATATCTATCTAGCCATTTGCCTAGTGTCAAAACTGTTGTGAGTGGGATTCTAGGACCTCCTGATCAGAGTCACTGAAGTAATAACAGTTATTACCTTGAGATAACTCAGCTGGTTAATTTCATAGAACTTAATTTGTTTCTTTTACTTACAAATCAAATTTGCAAAAATAAATTCTTAAATGTGATTCAATTAATATGTATTGGAAAGAAATGATGTTCTAGAGTTTGTACGTTATGTATAGGGGACGTATTTTAATTAAAAGTCATTTTTCTTTTCACTTTTGAACAATGTTCATTAGTTTAGGCATTAATTTTATGTTATGACAAAAGGAAATTACCCTATTTACTGACCGTTTTTCTGCATTTTTGTAGGATTACTAGTAAGTTATGTTTTACCTTTTCCCGTTCATTTTAATGCATTTTGTGCTTATTTAATTGATTTAAGTATAATTTTAATGGGACTTGCTTCAAATAATATTAACGAGATTCCAAAAATATTCTCCACAGAATTCCTGAGTAGCGTTTTCGATTTCTTCCCTCATAAATTGCCATGTCAGCCGTTGTAAGAATGCAATCTAAGGTCTCTGTGCCGACTATCAGCGCCATTGTTGGTTCAGACGATTTGGGGATAACTGAAGATAGAGATTTTCTGGTAAAGAACAGTTCAAACTAAAAGTATGCAAGCTGAGTTCCCTTGAACGAAAGAAAGAAGTCTCGATTACATCAGTTAAATATGTTATTTCTTGAATGTTGGATATCCAACAACTTAAGATGTTATCAAAACTGGTTTTGATCACTTTTTTACGTCATTTTTCTTTGCTTTTAGAGTATTTTAAAACATTTTAAGATCATTTTATTGACCATTTTTGGCACTGTTTTAGGTCTTTAAAATCCATCCCTAGTTATGTATCAAACAGTTTTTCAAAATATTGATTTTCATTAATTCCGTACTTACCCAATGTTTGTATTAATTACTGCACAACAGACCACAATAAAAAAAACTTGTATTTTAAATGTGACAAATTGTATTATCTTCATGACAATTTGTTTATCCAACCAATTACAATAAATATGCTCGCACTAGTTAGTAATTGGAAGTTTGATATATTGAAAAATTTCTTGAATTGTTATATTCCAACCAAATCCATTACAAATACGCACTCTCGCATAATAGCACTCAGATAATTTGATGTCCACAAATATATTACGAACATTTACGCGCTTCGTTTTCGCAAAATGTATCCTTAATGAAGCGATAGACGCGTAACGTTAAAAACACTCGCCAATAAAAATTCAAAATTTTCTAACTGGTATGTTCCGATGCAACAATGAATAATAATGAAGTATTTGAGGTTTATGACTATGAGAAAAACATCGGCAAAAGTGGCTCAGAGCATTAACTGATGTCACTGCAGTGCCTCTGACAAGGGAGGTTCTAAGTTTTGAGTCCCGATAATGGCAGGAGCACAGTTTTCGACCCTAGCGAGACAACTAGGAGATACCTGGTTGGGGAAAATCACCGTAAGACGTGGTAGGTCGGCGCCGAATCTCACCAGCGAGCTGGGAATATCACCGCCATCTCCCGAGATGCACTTCACTTACGGGACTAACGATCTTTGAAGTTGGTGCGTTAGGAATCACTAATCAATCTATAAGAAAATATCAATATCACAATATTGAATATCTGGGTGGAACTTCCCTCTTTTAGATATCTTAAATGTATGTTGCCTGACAATTTAAAGTACTTATAATAGTTCATATTAAGCGATCCGGGTTAGCGATCTCGGTTACCCGGATGCCTTGTTGGTCTCGCACCGCAGGATCGAATCTCGCCTGGAGCATTGGTTGGATGTATTTCGTTGTGTTTGTTGTCTATGAGTAATGTGCTTCTGCGTCCCCAGTGGTTTCCGCCAGGAAGAACATCCGGTCGTAAAAACATCGCCAAATCAGGATAAAAAGGTGTGGAAAATCGATAGAAACTGAGTCCGCCCCCATTAGCGCCGATCCCGTGGAAACGAGAAAAAGGCAAGGATGTAAAAAAATAATAGTTCATTTTGATATGTTTTTTTAAACGCATTTGAGGATTCACGCTTGCTTACCGAGACGTCTGGACCCTCACCCAGCGCTTAAGTGATTATGCATCCAGCGGCCCAGCTTCAAACGTACGTTCACGGCCCGTAATTCCTTCGCATTACGGGCCACGCCGCAATCTGGCTGCATCTGCATCCCGCGTTTTTCGCCCACGCCGTGGGGCGGGCTGGCGAGGGAAGTAGCGTCAGCGGGCCGCGATATGAATGGGCTTAGGCGATTCGCGCGTTCCGCCACCTAATGGCCTAATTCGATTGTGATCCTATTGCTGTCGTCAGCAGGGGCGGCGTCACGCCGTGCCCCGCCCCTCCCGCCCCGCTTCGGCGGCTCGCCCTCGCACGGGCGGACGCGGAGGGGGGTGGGCGGGAGACCGTGTGCGTGCACGCACACGTGAACGCGCGAGTGCAACGCCTGCGCGTCCCCCCCCCTCGGCGACCGGGCCGGCCCGCCCTGCACTCGCCGCTGCATCCAGGCCCCGCGCCCGCCGCGGCGCCGGCTTCTGTCGCGTAATCCCAGTTAATCCTCGGCGCCACCGCGCGCGCCTCTCGCCGGGGGATTAGGGCGACCGACGCAACAATCTGCCCTAATTCAACTCTGCGCGGACCCCCCTGGCCCCTCCCCCTTCGGAGCTGGGCCCCGGGCCGCCGGCTGCCCTTTGTCTTCATCTGCGCTGTGACCCCGTGGCCCCCTCCCCGCCCACGCCCCCGCGCTCTGTCTCCGTCCAGCGCGCCCAGTGGATGTCTTGAATGACACGTGAGTGCGGTGGTGGAGTGGGCTGCTGAGATTTCCTCTCGGCTTCCCAAAATTCCCAGCGTTTCCACGCAGAGGTTTCCGTTATTTAAAGGCGTTAAAGCATATTTTCATTGCCTGTCTTTCTTTCTGTGCGTACAGTGGGGTAAAAAACGTGCCTTTGATGTCTAGAATCTGTTCCTCGTTTGCCTTACTTTCAACGTTTTTTCTTTTGTTTGCCTCCTAGAGCTTCAAGTTTCGAAGATGCTCGAAGCAGATTGTAGCCCACTCTCTGTTAGTTGAAGTTATGAGAGGTTATGAAAAGTTTTAAGTCCTTTTGTCGTATTGTTTATTTAAATTGATGATCGTTTTTAGCAAGTAGCATTTTATTAACAACACAAAGTGTGTATTTGTACATTTCTTAACAACAGTGAAGGTAGGAACACACATTTATGCTCACAGCGGAATCATCAATCGCAACCGTCTGTTGATAGGCAAAGTGGTGGCCAGTAACTTGTTGTTTTGTCAGTTGTCTGTTAGTATTTAATCGGTTCCAAAAGTAAACCATTCACAATTTTTTTAAAGAACTTCTCAGTACATGATAATTCACAAGTTGTCCTTGAAGTCGGGACCTAAAACACACAAACACACACACAAAATATATATATATATATATATATATATATATATATATATATATATATATATATATATATATATATATATATATATATATATATAGAGAGAGAGAGAGAGAGAGAGAGAGAGAGAGAGATTCATCGATTTTATTAGTTTTTCAGACATTAATTCGTCACCCAACTTTAGTTCCTTACTTACTTACATGATTTTAATGATCATTTATCAATTTGTGGCGATATAGGCACACGAGTATATAGATAATAGATTGAAGTGCATCTGTTCCATACAACATACCATGAGTCTTAATATGGAGAGATTGACGTGCCTCACAACTTCTGTGTTTTGGCGCTACATCTGCCAAAGAATGCTCATATTTGAATATGATTAAGAACAAAGAAGTTCAGGAAAATATTACATCCTCTTGAAATACTGATTGCATGAAATGAGAATAGTTATGTACTTTTCTTTTACTCACGGAAGTGTGGATCCAATCCTACCACTTTCAATCGGTTAGTTAGATTTAATTTGAATTTGCTGATCCCAACTAATCTGGTTGTTGGTGCTTGTATAAACAGACTATTACTTTTATAAATATTTAAAAGTTTAGTTCAGTAAAGGAAATTCTCCAAATTATCCGCTTCTTTTCAACAAGGGCAAATTCACACGAACTTTGTGTAATTCACTAGACACTATAAATTATATAATATTACAATACCATTTCGTTACATCTTTTTGTATACTTCAATTTTAGTTTTCATTTCCCCCACCGATTTTTCAGAAATTTTCAAGTTGTGGTTTTTGATATCATCGTGCACAGAATTCATTTCTCCCCATAGCACGTCATACGCACTTTTAACTGTTTTTGACGTAAAATAAATGAATGAATAAATAAATAAATATTAATATGCTTGGGAAATGAATATTTGTGACTGGGTACGTGAAATTTTCACACGCTGTTTCTATTTGTTGCAGAAAACGCCGCATCCATGACTTCGCCAGTCAGCATATTTTCCATCTTTCTCATATTTTCTGGTGAGTACCCCACTTTCCTTTGTTCTTTAATCTTCAGGTTCTTAAAAGTTATAAAACTATGTTATTTTCTTCGATTTGATAAATTGGTAGAATGGTTTTGTAGAGTGGATTATTAATATATATGGAGATTTATCTCCTTTTATATACTTAAAGCGGTTTACGATTCAATTGATGAATGTTATTTTGGAGAAATTATGAAAAATGTCAACATTTGATTGCGAAGTATATTTCTCGGATATCATTTTATAGGAAGAAATTCTCATATTTCTTTGTTTTGTGGAAAGAACGTTATGATTTCTCAGTTTATAATTGATTGGTTTAGTGTAGATAGTCCTATGCCACTTCGAGTTCATCCTGAGAAATAATGAAGTAAAGGTTTCAATCCGACGTACGTCACCACAGAGTAAACAAATGGTTTTGTAATAGAGCGACATTTGTGACACCAATCTCAATGTTTACATAAAATACAATAATCGTTATGCCAAGTACTAAAGGAAAGTGTACCTTAATTTCGACGAAAATGTAGCATAGAACAGTCTAGAGTCGAGTCCTTTATTTATTGGTATATTTTTCAGATAAATATTATTTGTCAAACCAAAATTATTTAATCTGAAGTCATGACTGGAAAATAATGAATTTTTTTTCCTTCACACCAACCACGTAACCGATGTAATTGTAGCAATAGATAATACAACTGCACCTATCAGCAGTTCTCAAGTAGAGTGGAAGGTAAGTCAATACAAATGTAGCTCCTAAAGAAATTATGACCACATACTAAAATGCTTGCTCAGTAACGAGCGTAACAAGGGCAACAAGCAGAGTGAGAAGGCGAAATTGACAGGAAAACACGAAAGCGAAGTACGCGCCGGCGCCACCCGAGGCGCTGCTGGCCTGGTGATTAATTCATCGCTCGCGAAGGGGAGAGACGAGCAATTGGGTGGCGGGGATGGTGGGGGCGGGAGTCGTGGAGTGGCAGCCGGAAGGCTTCCTCTTTGCATCTCGGCGTCCGCGCTCGCCCCTCTCCCCCTCGGCAGATTAGATATTCAATTTCGGGAAGGGAAGCCCCTTTCTCCCGGTTCAATATTAGATTTTTCCATATATATGATTTCCTCAATAGCAGACAATAATAGGTCGCAACGTTTATTTAATATATATGTAATCTAGGTAAGAATGGGGGGGGGCAGTCGAATAGCTCTAATTTATGTGTGCGCTTTGCAATTTTTGTTACAAAATAATAAGCATATTCTGGCTCTTAACTCAAAAGCATTCAGATTCATCAGATTCGTTTCGTTGGTATTCATGTACTTTGGTATTTACTATTTCTCCATTTGAACATATTTGCGTTTTTCATTTCCTTCATCTCCACTGTCCTGCGATACCTTATTTTTAAGCAGATTTGCATTGTCTCAATAACATTTATCGCCTCTGAGTTTTCATCGCCATCACATTTGTGTACCAATTATCACCATTACTTCGTCTACCTTTCACAGCTTGTCTAACAACTTTATAAACCGCTTTCCTGTTTTCCTACATATCTTATATCGTCTCTCTCTATTTACTTGCTAAATCCACCTGTCAATCTTTCTGAATTTATCAATCTGTGTATCTACATTTTGCTATTTCTTCAGAATATTTCCCTTCCATTCACCCCATTTTATTCTCTGTCCCTCTTTCTCACACATAATACACACATGCATACACAGTCATTTGGCTCCCGCTCTGTGTCTAACTCCTCCGCCCTTCCGACCGGCGACCATTTTCCCGGGCTGGCGTCCGGTTCCTCCAGAGACTCCGCCCGCCACGGCCCCGCCCCTCGCCCACGCCGCCCACGCGGGGCAGCCGCCGGCCGACGGCGCCTGCGGCGCTGCAGGCGCAGGCGGCGCGCGGCGAGCGACGCCGATGAAATATTCGGCGTGAGGCCCCTGCATCATTAACGCCCCGCAGTAGGCGGACAGCCCCGCCCATCCACTGGAGTCTGCCCCTCTCCTCTCCGGCCTGCCCAACCCCGCTCTGTCCCACTCAGCTCTGCCCCCTCCCCTCTGCCTCACCACGCCCTGCTCCACTCCGCTCTGTCCCACACCGCTCTGCCTCACTCCGCTCTGCCCCACTTCGCTCTGCCTCACTATTCCCTGCTCCACTCCGCTGTGCCTCACTACGCTCAGCCCCACTCCGCTCTGCCCCACTCCGCTCTGTCCCTCCTCTCTGCCTCACTATTCCCTGCTCCACTCCGCTCTGCCCCCTCCGCTCAGCCCCTCCTCTCTGCCTCACTACGCTCAGTTCCACTCCCCTTTGTCACCTCCGGTCTGCCCCCCTCCGGTCTGCCCTCTCCTCTCTGCCTCACTACGCCCTGCCCCACTCCGCTCTGCCCCACTCCGCTCTGCCCCACTCCGCTCTGCCCCACTCCGCTCTGCCCCACTCCGCTCTGCCTCACTCCGCTCTGCCTCACTCCGCTCTCCCTCTCCTCTCTGCCTCACTACGCATTGCTGCACTCCGCTCCGCCCCCTCCCCTCTGACCCACTCCGCTCTGCCTCACTGCGACCTGATCCATTCCGCTCTGCCTCACTACGCCCTGCCCCACTCCGCTCTGCTTCATTCCGTTCTGCTCCACTCCACTCCGCCATTACTCACTCCGCTCTGCCCCCTCCGCCGTGGCCCACTTTGCTATACCTTACTCTGAGCTGCCTTGTTTCACGGCACTTCTCTCCTTCGACCGTCCACGTCCCCCTCCACGGAGTCGTTGCCCGTCAGCTCATCACTCGGTGTTTCACCCCGCCACACACCGTTCTTCTCTGCTTCTACCCGCTCCAGTTCACTTAATTCCGCTCATATTCGCTCCGCCCCGTTCTACCACGCTGCTCCCAGCTTCACTTTGCTTTGCCCCGCACTCCTTTCAACTCCACCTCACTCCACTCCACCCCAACCCACTTTACTCCACTGCACTCCAACCTACTTCACCCCACTCTACCTCACTCTACCCCACTCTACCTCACTCTACCTCATTCTACCCCACTCTATCCACTCCATTCCACTCCATTTCACCCCACCCCACTCCACCCCACTCTAACCCACTTTACTCCACTGCACTCCATCCCACTCCATCCTACTTCACCCCACTCCACCCCACTTCACCTCACTCTACCCCACTCTACCTCACTCTACCCCACTCTATCCACTCCATTTCACCCCACCCCACTCCATCCCACTCTACCCCATTCCATCACACTCCATCCCGTTCAACCGCACTCCACCCCATTTTTCCGATAGTTTTTTTTCCTGTAACTATTTCAACTAATACGTTTTTTGTGCATATCAGCATATCAATTTATGGCGTGTTTTAACATGTACTATTTTCACAAACAGGAAACAATTGAGTTTCAGAATAATTTATATAATTTCTCTTCACTTATTAACTCAGGCAAATATTGAAAATTTTCAATGTTATCATTTAGAGCACTTTAAAATCATGGCATAGAAAAGTAATGGAGTATACACACTAGTAAAACTGTAACGCTATAAATTATCATGATTGTGCATTATATACAGGAGAAGGGTGCCAGTAGTACTCGAATATTCCACGTATAATTGCTCAGAACTTAAAACCTGAAACAACACCACGAAAAATATAAATTTACATTTTTTAAAATTATTCTTCATAGCTGTGGAGGAGTATTATCAGGTATATTTTTTGCTGGAAAAATTTCATTCAATATTCTGTGTACCTCGCACGAGAGAAAACGGCCAGGGGGTAAATTTCGCTTTCGGCATTGTCTACATAATTATGATAGCATGATTCGTGCTAATATTTTGAGTTACGTGTATAAATATATGTATATTAGGTGAATAGTGGTCTCCCTAATTATGTAGAATGTTAATTAAAATGAACTATTATTCCTCGTTGTTGAAAAGTGACTTATTAAACACAGCGCAATGAATGCTTTGTATACATGCGTCCCGCAAGGGAAGATGTGTATTAATGATGTGTACTACGTGTTTGTACACACACCAAAAACGCATCAACCAACATGTATTACATAAAATAACAACATTGTGCACAGTAAGAAATTTTGTAAGGGCGAACGTAATCGATTGCGATTTTTTATCGATTGCGATGTTATATCATTTTCGCATATTATGTAATGCTTATGCTAACCTTACCCGTATTTAAAATGTCCTTCATGCCCAACATTGAGCTCACTGTTAATATTTTTATTTATCTATTTATTTAACATTAAAATGTGTGACATATTATGAGGAAAAGTGTAACATGTTCATGATGCATCTCGCCCTTAGGAAGGTTGCAGAATGGCGGCTGAAACGTTGGCACCTATGCCTACGACGCGGCGTCTCCCGGACAACCAAGTTGTGACTTGAAACATCCACACCCCAGTACGCAGACACTAAACGTCTTGGGTGGTTGATGTTTGAGTTCGAATATCCTGTAAAAAAAAGGATGTTTTTCAGTTGTATTTGTGGCATGAGATATGTTTTCAGTACCTCATCTCTCACCTCTACACTCTAGTCTTTCCATAATCCCCTCCCTTCTATAATAACGTACGCAGTGCATTCGTAAGAAAAACATTTTTAAATTTATTTTACTATATTATAAATTGCAAATAATAAACTAAACTACATGCTAGTTGAAGAATAGATTGTCGAATATTTAATTCAAATTGTGTAACCCCGTTTAAAGATGTAGAAATAAATCATTGTCTTCTGCTGGTAACTTCCTTTACAAAAGTGACAGAAATGTGATAAAAAATGTAGGATTTCACTACTTGCTTAGCACGACAATTTTTTTGAACTAATAACTCGTGTCCAATGAAAATTTTTTCCCAAATGGTTCGTCTGCAGCAGCAGAAACAGACATCATCTGTCGTGATCAGGTTGGGAGGAGGAAATCTCTTGGGCGGTTCATGTTTGACTGAGAAATGGCTTTTATGAACTTTGGTACCATGATATTTACTTGTTGAATTAATGACCAGCAATGGTGAGTTACGACATGTAGTTAATTTTGCAAGTTCTGAGACTGGTCCAGGGCTCTCCAATACAGAACATATCTTTGATGTCATCTGCATCCATGTTTGTTTGACCACATGAGAACACACCTCTGAAGTTGATAGGAAGTTTATTCGTCGAAGACGTTAAGCAAAATAGTCCTGATCTCTTTTAAATCTTAAGGTGGCTATTGATTGACGTACGGATTGCTTGGGAGTAACCACCCCTGAGCAATTGTTGGATAGGGTCCGAGTAAAGAGGCTTTCCCATTTTTTTCTGTTGACAATATAATACAAGACCTTTTTTCTTCCACGAGTTTCTCGCTACGTCGATCTCAATGCAAAGAAAAATGTACGAGAGAGAATAGTTTCCTGAAATTACGTGAGATCATTTCGATGCTTAAGTCTTAGAGCTGTGTCTGTAATGCACGAATGGTTAAATGGATAGGGGTATATCAAGATATATGAATGATAATGGAGCAATGGTGGAATGAGAGGTCGAGGACACGAGAGACCTTTGGCAAAATCTTCCGCAAACGCTCTTGGTCCACCACGAATTCCACATGAACCGGACGGGAATTAAAGCCCTACTCCAGGGGTGGAATGCCAGAGGTCTGCACACATGCCACGAATCATTCATGTTTTGCTAGTATTCAGTTATGAATGCTGTGATCTTCCGTTTGTGGCTCACCCGCTCGCTTGGAAACAGTCATAATGAAGCTTGCGATTAGATGATATTAGATGACCTCCTCTCTCCTTTCAGCTCGTGACCTTGAAGGGACACTACATTTAAATCAGAGTATAACATCCAGTATCTAAGTATTGATTTCAAGAAATTTGTAGATGTACCCTTGATTATAACTTTTGACGTTAAGTGTTTTAATATGTCTAAAATATTGCTGGTGCACGCGATAAGTGGCACATCTGAAAAACTGCCATTTTTAAGAGAACAGTTATATTCTGAGAGCAACCGTTTAGTTCGTGCCCAAAGACAATGAGCTTTACTTTTGTAAATTCGCAGCCACATTATCTATAATTGATTTTTACTAACAAAGTATACTATTTTCGAATCATATTTTTCACTGATCTATAAACAACGATATTTGAAGTGTATTTACTTTTATTTTGCATAGTGTAAACATTCACTTTTTCTCTAATAATTGTATATCGGTCATTCATTACCCTTAGAGATCTTTTTGAAGACAGCGAGCATGCATTGTTAACAGGCAAAGACAATGTTCGCTCCTTTACATACACACCTACATATGCACACTCACGTACATTTAAATTTGCATTTTCATTTTCATTTACAAAGTAGTTAAAATTGCAATAGTTAGCAAACAAATTAAATGTTGAGCTTGCTTTTCAGAGTAACACAATGATTTTATTAGTAGTTAGGTACGTTTTAACAAAATGTAATAAAATTCGTTGTCTTTGATACCGACCCTGTAAATATATTTCAAAACTTGAAGACTAGCCAAAATGTTTGTTATCTTGTATGTTACTGAGCAATAACACTGCACTATTACAGACCCTTTCACAATTATACACACTTTTTATGTTCTGAACGAAAATATATTCATTTCCATTTTCGATTGCGAGAGACAGAAATTATATTTAAGCCCGTCTCATTCGCATCGAATCTCATTTATTTCATTTGAAGAACTTTTCCTGCAATAAAAAATATTTGTTTTCGTAATTTTTAATCAGGGTACACGAAAAAATACTCATAAATTTGAAAAAAAATATTCAAAATCTTTATATCATGATTAACCCAATATTTTAAAATATAAATTGTATGCAGATCACGTTACTTTATGTATAAAATATTTCTTACAATTTTCGAATTTAAGTTTTCACGTTTTCACGCTCTATCCATGGTGCATAATTAACTCAATTTCGGGACAAATCATTCTAATAACTTTCAATACAAGTCAAAAGGTATGAAGAGAAACTCTATAGTACAAATTATGGATCGCTACCTTACAAGAAATTTTAATTATGTAGTCTGTGGTAATTTAACTTTGAAGGTTGTGTGTCTTTTGTTTAATAATCAAAAGCGCTGAAAACGCAGTAAAAAGAAGATATTTTTATCATTTGTGAAATAAAGTAAAAGATTGTGGAATAATTTATTTGTTCACGCATAAAACGAATATTTAATTACTTACAGAATCATGAATGATTTTCATAATCTAAAAGTCTGCAGTGACTCCAATCTCACTGAAATGATTCGCAATATTCTCTCACTGCAATGTTGTTGCATTCCTTCTGGCATAGTGTCAAGTGGCACCTCTGCAAGCTCTTCATTGAAAGATTCAAACGTGCGCCTCTAGCGGGGATTCCCACTATCTGTGTGTGAGGGGTGGGTGGGGGTGGAAAAGAGTGGTGCTTGACAAGGTGTCGGTTACTTTACTCGCGGAGAACGTTGCCCAGGCCGGAGATTGGAGGGTCGTAAAGAGACAGCTTATCCTGGCCAGAAGTCCTGCGACCCCGCAATGCACGTGAGAAACGCTTGGAATTTTAATTAAGGATTTTCCACCGCGCTCTCCGTTTTTCCGGCGCGGCCTAAGGTCCCTTCGCAGACATTCATTTATGACGCCATAAATTTCTAGGATTTATTTCGTAATCCCTGGCCTTGATGTGCGCAGTATGTGTGCAATAACGTACTGTCCAGATTAGGTTTAGATTTTAGGGTTGACACTACTTGATAACACTGAAGAGTCGGTTCGTTCTGATGTGGAAGAAAATTAACTTAATGTCTTTAATGCGTAGTGAACTAATTTATTCTTTCGACAACAGTTTTCCAAAATTATTTTTACAGGTTTATGCGAAGAGTCTTGAAAGAGATGAAGAAATGTTATGTGTAAGGAGTCGGTAACATCTGAAAGACAAAGTAAAATAAGCCTCTTGAAAATATTTACGTGCTCATTTTTGCATTTTTACTGCAAATAGAATAATTGTGGACCTCTGAATCTTTAATAAAGTAACTTATAATTTTAGAAGGAAACATCGTTTGTTTTTCAAATTAATACGGGGTTTCAAAGTCTATGACATAAGAATGTGTCGACCTGCATCCATATATTGTTTGATTCTTATTGCTGGTCCACATAAAAACGGCGAGTTTAAATTTTCCAGTATATGCATTCAAAAAATAATATAATTTGAATTACTCACTTTGATTATTTATAAAGACACCCTTATTTATACTGACAAAATAACGTATAGACTTTATCGTCATTTGAGGAAGCTTCATTTTTTCGAACAAACCGTTTGAATAGTTTTTCCAATTTATGGCTGAAGTGTTATTAGGATAGAAGTTACAATATCGTCATATTGCGTAGACTTTAATAATATCAGGAAATAACTTCCCTTGTAGAACCACTAGTTATTATCTACAGTATAAGTGAAGAAACTGACAACAACAAACAGTACAACGCCACTGATGCTAGAAACGTGCAATTTGAAAAATAGATTCCTATTACGAAATACATGAAAACTATGGTTGGTTATACAGTAGAGTCGGGATAATCCGAGTTATATGCGAAGGATGGTTCCTCGGATTGCAAAATCTCTGTTCACACGAAAAAAAGAAACAACACAATTTTCAACTACAATGTATATCGAAGTCAAATTTAATGTGTATATATTATTAAAATTAGAGACACATATATACATAAGTACGAATCAATCACAACGCTGTAGCAGACACCGACCGCCGTACACGTGATCTTCGACGCAGTGTTGCCAATACTTCAAGAGCCAACTCTTGATTATCGCCGCCTTTTTTGGTGACTCGGCGCACACTAGGCCACCTCGGATTGCACGGAATCTCGGATTAGCGAGGCTTGGATTACCGCGGCTCTACTGTATTTCTGCCGAATTTGGGGTTCTTGGCAACCAGCAAACTCCAGTGTACTGCAGGTTGCGTTACAGCGGTGCAAACGAGTTGGGACCGGGTCGGATCGGGTGGGAGCGCGTGACGCAGCTGGTGCCTTTGGCGGCGGTCACAATGGAACCGGGGGAGGTGCCGCTAAGAGCAACCTTCGAAAACTAGAAGTACTGCAAAATAAATTTTTAAGAAATGTTTTAAAAGCTCCATAGTATATTAGAAATAATCAAATTTTAAAAGAATTATCTATAGAACCTCTGGAAACTTGGATTTTAAAACTTTCTTCTAATTTCTACTCTTCTCTTCCATCTTGCCCAGCCACTCCTTTGTACACTCTGGGTAAATCAGTCAATCTTTTTCCACGAATAAAATCAAGATATTCTAAAGACCTACTACATCCTCCTTAATTAGCTGCAAAGCAGGTTCCAACATTTCTAAATTCAATATTTATGTTTTTAATCCAAATATTGTACGTATTTTTCTGAAGGACCCTTCCTGGGTATCCTTAGTTGTTAGTTATTATCTTATATTGTCAATGTTATTGTCTTCAAGCATTGATTAAATGTAGATGAAATGTAGTTAAAACAAAATTTTATATACTATGTAACATAAAAGCTCTTGAAAGACATAATAATGTCGAACAAGGATAATAAAAACTATTAAAAAAACAAACAATGGTACCGATTATGGCCAAAATTTCGGTCGGCCGACGTCAGACGTTTGCTTCCGATATGCCCCATTCGTTCAAACACGTGCTAGTAAATGTAAATTGTCATAATGAACCCAAAGACCTTTTCCGATGGCTTCCGGAAACATCGGCTGTCGGACGAAGGACTGTTTTGTTTAATTTTGTCTTGATATTTTCTCCCAAAATCAGCCAGAGAATCTAGGCCACCTGTAATATCAAGGATACCTCCAATACATGTAGATAGTCTTGAGCGTGCCTCTCTGTTTCAAACAATGAAATGAGGAACTATGGGAATACCCGGACGATTCTGAGTGCAACATTCGGGTGCTTTCCGGATGAAAGACGTCGGACGATTTTGCTCGCAGTCGTCCGGTAGCGAGCGACCGATATTCGGCTGCACTGTGATCGTAGCCTTATGGTGGAGAGTGGAGCTGGACGCAGCCCAACGGGGCAGGGAGGAGCGAAGCGAGGCGAGGCGTGGCAAGGCATGGCGCGGTGAAACTACGCGAGGATGGGCGAGGCAAAGGAAGGTTTGGCAAGGCGTTGAGAGGCGTGGCGAGGCATTGCGCGGATGTAAATAATATTGATAAAATTATTTTCCGGTTTAATAGACGTTTGTGATAATATAAATATCCTGGCAACGCAAAGGTAAAAAAAAAAAGTTTCACTCTTCGAAACAGCATTCTAGTGTGGAGAGAGCAATTGTTACAGATAGATTCTACATAGGTCGCTGCATAATATAGCTCATTTTCCACGAAGATAATATATCTGTTTGCAACTAGGTAAACATCAAAATATATTTTCACTTCTTTTGGATTCCGAACCCCTCTTCTAACCTGACTTACGTATAACCACTGTCCTAAAAATATGTGAAACATCACTTCTCTACTGGGTTTGCTGCAGCTCGTCGTCTGATCCAAAAATGCCGCTAGAGCTAGCCGGCTGGCGCATTCACAATATTCACTCAGGTGGGCAAGAATATGTTCGAAAAATCTACTTTTGTTTAATACAAAATTTAGCTTCACTGTATTAAAAACAACTACATTATTAATACACTTTACTATTTACTTAGAATTGATATTTAGGCTATTAATAAGTAATGATTACCCCATTAAGTTCATTTCCAATCAGATTAATGAGAGATTTATAAATACATAAACAAAGATAAAAATATTGTCGATAGTGATGGAATAATAGAAAATAAGAATCAAGATCTGATACGTATTATGTTTCCTTATGTACCAAAGATCAGAAAAAAGTCAGGCAAAATGTTTAAGGAAAAATATAATATTAATATTATTGACAAAGTCATGAATCAGAAAAGTGTTATGACTAAACTTAAACACAAAATTAACATTAATGACCAGCAACATACAATTTACAAAATACAATGTTTGTCCAGTGATAAATTTTATATAGGACAAAAGTGTAGAAAACTTAAGGAGCGTGTCAAAGAACATAAAATAAACATTGGTAAAGGACAAGAACATTTAGACTCCAATTCCACCCATAGGATAAACACTCACCATGAGTTTGATTTCAATGGAGCCCACGTTCTAAATGTTGAACCCAACAAAAGGAAAATACTTGTTCTTGAAACCCTTCACATAAAGAATAATAAGACGATAAAATCGCTGACAGAGTCTAATACCTTTGTCAAATGTTATGACAGTCTATGCAAAGTCTTGGAAATAATTTTTGTAAGTAAAGTTTGTAAAGGTTTGGAAGTTTGTCACCAACATGTGTTTGCATTCATGGTTTAATTCTTATTGATATGTTCCTCCCGTTTACAATGATTAGGTTCAGATGGTTGCAACCTCTCACGGATGTGATGTCCCAGTCAAATGTAATGTTATTAATGTTTTCATGTTTGTTGTTTCATAACGATTTTACAATTATGCTCGCAAGATGTACTGTGTACCTCATTTATGAATGTAAGTAGTGTATTTTATATTTTTATATATTCACAGTGGTTTTGAGATTCTTTGTAGTGTTTTATGTTAATGGTTTTAGGTTGATTTAACGCCTGAAGATGGAGACAACATGTCTCCGAAACGTCGATAGTTAAGGATTTTGTTGCAGTTTATAAATACTGTTATGTAAATAGTAAAGTGTATGTAATAATGTAGTTGTCTAATATATTGAAGCTTAATTTTGTATTAAACAGATGAAAAAAATAGACAACTCGTGTACCTTATAAAATAAAATAAATCTACTTTGTATGTAAACAAACACCAAGTTTTTCCGGTGTTGGCGTATGGGCGAATTTCACCATTTTTTAAGACAAAACAACAGCATTGCCAGGTACAATAATTGTCTCCACTATTGTTGATTGATTAATTATTTCATGTTTCCGAGCGGACAAACTGCTTTAGTCATTAGTCATGTAAGTTTAGTGCATTCTTTATCACGGGAGATGGCAATGTTCTTTTCCCTGCTGGATAGAGAGGTCCGACACCGACCTATACGTTGGCTTGCCCATCTTGGTATCTTCCACTAGCGAACCACCGCGTGAGCCGGGATTCCATCTAGGTTCCATCTAGTCTCCCGACATGTGTGGTAGTGTAATGCATGTAAGTCTAAGTGTGAGTAAGTAAGGGTTAGAATAGAGCAAGTAAGAGAAAGAGGAAGAGGAAGAAAAGATCGCGTGAGTTCTATGGACCGTTTATGAAGGTACTGCTTCGGAATTTGCCTAGTGTTGATCGGAAATACTACCGCAAACTACCGATCAGAGCAGCCGGCCGCTAACATTCTTCTCTGGACAGCGGTAGAATCCGATCTAGCTATGTGTCTAAAATCCTGCCACCGGCGGGACTAGAATGATAGCACCCTTCGGTCAGAAGCTCAGTAGTGACATTATCCGATTCTCTGAACCACCTCAGCCGGTGACACAATTGTTGCTACCACCAAAAAGTACTAGGACGGGAGCCAGCGTGACCTCCTACGAATAGTAGAAAAATTAGATACTCGAAAACTTTAAGATACGAGTGCCCCGTGCCGCTCCGTCATACTGTGCTGAAGCACGTGGGCGCGCCGCCGCTATTTGGCACACAAGCGCGCTCTATTGCGGAGTGAAGCAACTAAAATCTTGACAGTTGTACTACAAACGCGGTAAATTTGTATGCGGAAATGGGCAACCGTTTCCTCTCTTGAACTCGATATGGTTATAATTATAGTGATTGTGCAGCCCAATTAGACAACAAGAGCCAAGAAAATATTAATAAGCAATTTGGATGGGCGTGTCGAAAACAAAAAAATGTTTTTTACGTCTGTTAATATTATCATATTATCTATTTGATATTTATTTGATAATCATACATCTATTTGATTGATTTGCTTTCTCTTCGTCGAAAAACACTAAAAGGTATGTGGCGTAAGAGGGAGAAGCATTATCTGCTCATATTTTCTTCAGCTCCAGCATCCTTACCCAACACTCTTTTCTATACGTAATAGTAGGTAACTTCAGGTATTATCATAAAAATATGTTCATCATGATGTCATTTCTTAAACAGTTGTTCGTAATATCTACTTAGTTTCAGTTAGAGGATTAATTATACTTCCCATGATGTCTCATCTACACATTTTTAGCATTTCCTGAACTGTTCCATTTCTTTCGATATAATTTCTTCATTAATAATAGCATTCTAATGATACGGCGATGACGGACCTCAAGGTAGTGTTATTGCTCTATCTTTGTTAAGGCAGTGAGTTAATTTTTTATCGTTTAGAACTGTTATTATTAGGACCATTCTTAACCCTATTTTACATCTTCGTCTTTTTACAATTATCGGTTGCTTAGAAAACTATTCGAAACCGTCACCATACTTATTTGCTTCGAAGATACGCCGGCGTTCTCGTAGTCTCGATTCTTACAGTATATCTGCTTATATCATTCCATTTTGCGTTCGCTGGCTATTCGTGGATGTTTCTACATCATTAAAGTACTTAAAACACCGCTAGATTTCGTTTGGTGTCATTTAAGTGGCATTAAATAGCTTTGGAACACATGGATGAGCATGCCCTCTACAGTGATGCCTAAGGAGTGCTCTTCAAAACTACCACACCAAAATCAAATATTGTGAAAAAATGTAATGTTTTCTTCACAATTACAGTGGACTCTAATGGAATGTTATGTATGATGTTTTAATATTAACAGAATTTGTAATAATTTAATTAAAATAAAAAAGACGCTCCTATAAAAGTAACTACTAAATCATTATCTATTTATACCTTCAACATGGCACACTTGAGTGCAGTGAAAAGACTGGTTGGACTCTGAGTCACTTGGTTTTCTGACTGGATGGCTTCCAGTTAGGCGTTTTCGAGGCAGAACCCGTCACTGACGGGAAATTCAATTCAATTCACATTGTGAGTGGTGCTTCATTGAACTCCGGTACCAAATCGGAAAGTTGGTAGCTTTGAGTTTCTAAGGCAATGCTTAATGCGCTTCGGGAGCACCTTTGCATTTCAACGCATCCGCATGACAGCTTGATGGTGCATTATGCAGCCCAAAGAAGTTAAACGGGGGAGCCCGCTTTGGGACGAGTAAAACCCCTTTTGGAGAAACTACTTGTAAACGGACTTTCCCACAGTACTCAGTACACAAGATGCCTTCAACGATTGTTTCCTAAAATCTACCACGTTCGTAAATGGGTTATTTCGTGAAAGTGAATATATGTAGACGAACAAACAAAAAAGAATGAAAAAAATACCTGTAAATGTTGCCATTTCAGCTTTTTTGTATTGTCCATAAAACGGAATTATTTGTGGTCTCAATAAAATTGGCTTCTATGAATCTCTGTTTTTTGGGGTCGGTTGTTGTTATCTGGCAAGTTTCTTGCATCATCTCCCTCTGGATCAGTGTACCTGAAATATTTTCAGTACAGGAATATGTGCAACGTGCATTAAAATGATATTAAAGAGACGAAGGAGGTGGTTAACGCCATAGTGAGCAATCCCAATTTTTTTCATTTAGCTCTCCCTAACGTGTGACATTCATAGAAAGTCTACATGGGTCAGTCTAACATACCGAAGATGACGTAGACCGCATTTGAAATTGTCCACACAGAAATTGTTGCAACACTCAGCTAGTATCTTGTTCCTAGACTTATTTAAACCTCCGCTTCACATTATGATATTCGCAGTGCTGCCGGGTTTGTTCTACATCATGGGGATAAGCCATTAGAAGATAGAAAATCACCACATCGCAGGGTATCAGAATAGAAATGGGAACAGGACTGTGTAGAAAGAATCATGCAATTTACTACAGTAAATATTAGATGGTATTATATTTGGAAAAAAAGAGAAATAACAATATAAAACTCTGCTTCAGGCAACATGCTTTTTCCTCATGCTGATAGAGTTTTCACGAAATTATAGTCTCTTTTCCAATGTTCCCAACGTTTGTCAATCACACCTCTCCTCGGGCAATAAAATGTTTTACGAATACCTGGAATATATACTGAACGCTAACCTCGATTGTTTTATAGCAACTACAAAAACGACTACGTTTCTTTACGCGTGTCGCAATCGAGACCTGCCAAATATCATTCAGCGAGCAATTCGTGTATTATCAAACACTTCATATTCCCCAACTCCTATTAGAAGATCTGGTGGTAATATGCAGCATAGAGAGAACACAGAGCATCATCTAGCCACGGTCATCCAGTGGCCAGCCGTGCGGCCAGCCTGAGGAATTCGCGCAGCTCGCCCATTGCCCGCTTGTGTACCCCATTGCCTAGCGGAGCGGCAGCGGCACCGGCAGAGCGCGACGGTAGAACGGGACGGCACAACGGGTCTTCACAATGGGACGGCACAACGAGACGGCACAACGGGACGGCACAACGTGCCGGCACAACGTGACGGCACAATGAGACGGCACAACGGGCCGGCACAACGGGCCGGCACAACGGGACGGCACAACGGGACGGCACAACGGGACGGCACAACGGGACGGCACAACGGGACGGCACAACGGGACGGCACAACGGGCCGGCACAACGGGCCGGCACAACGGGCCGGCACAACGGGCCGGCACAACGGGCCGGCACAACGGGCCGGCACAACGGGCCGGCACAACGGGACGGCACAACGGGACGGCACAACGGGACGGCGGGGACGGCACAACGGGCCGCACAACGGGCCGGCACAACGGGCCGGCACAACGGGCCGGCACAACGGGCCGGCACAACGGGCCGGCACAACGGGATGGCACAAGGGGACGGCACAACGGGACGGCACAACGGGATGGCACAACGGGACGGCACAACGGGACGGCACAACGGGACGGCACAACGGGACGGCACAACGGGACGGCACAACGGGACGGCACAACGGAACGGCACAACGGGACGTCACAACGCGACGACAGAACGCGGCGGTAAACGCGACGGTAGAACGCGACGGCAGAACGTGACGGTAGAACGCGACGATAGATCGCGTCGGCAGAACGAGTCGCCCGCACAACGCTGCGGTCCCGCCACCGCGCACCCTCCCTCGGCCTCACCGTACGTACGCTGTCACAAGCGCGCGTGTGCACGAGTGTCGCACGACGTGACGCCACCGCACGATTCCATGCGCAATCGGGCGGTCGTGACGTTCGCTTTGCGAGTGGCACGTTAATTAGAGAAGAGTCATTGAGTGGCGGCAATTTTGGCGGCGCGGCGGCTCACGCTCCGCCCGCCACCCTGTGGCGCAGGTCAGCCGCGCCTCACGCACCACCGCCCCGCGCCCCGCGCCCCGCGCCCCGCCTTGCCAGCGCGCCTGAGTCTTTCGGCCGCGCAATCACAGAGCACGTCCAATATGCGGTGGCAGTGGTGATACTGTTGGTGGTGGTAGGGGGTGTGGCTGGTGGGGAATCTTGGTGGTGGAGGTGATGGTGGTGGTGGTGGTGGTGAAGGTGCGGGTGTGATTGTGGAAGTGATCCGGTGTTGGTGTTGTTGGTGCAATTGTTGTGGGGGTGGTAGTGTTGCTGATAGTGGTGGTGGTTGTGGTAATAGTGCTGGTGGTTGTGGTGGCGTTAGTGGTGGTGGTAATGGTGGTAGTAGTGGTGGTGGTAGTGGAGGTTGTGGTAGTGGTGGTGGTAGTGGTGGTGGTAGTGGTGGTGGTAATGGTGGTGGTAGTGGTAGTGGTGGTAGTGGTCTTGGGATGGCGGTGGTTTTGATTGATGGTGGTGGTGTTGTAATTGGTGATGGTAGTGGTATGGTGATGATTGTGATGGCGGTGTTGGTGATCGTAGTAGTGACAACGGAAGCGTCAATAGACGCTGAATCTGCCGTGGAAGGGATCTGACTGAAGGGAGTCGTGGAGCTTAAGTTGCAAATAAGACAACGGATGTGGTTAATCAGGGTTTCTCGGATTGTATTTCTTTAGTTTTACTTTGGAGTAGTGGTCGACTGTACTTTGCACTGGTATGTTTGAACCAGTATTTCTTAGAAGGCCACCTCCGTGCACTTCAAAGGAAATTCCACGCCCGCACAGCTCGCGGACGTCCCCTTTTTCGCCTGGAAGTGTTTCCGTCTCTATTGCCGTCGCTTTTAGAAAATATTGTTTGAATTGTCCCGGTCCGTACAATGTGAGATCTCATTGTAACGGGTTACTTACCGGAGGGATTTAATATTCCAGGGACCCAACAGGTTTGTTTGACGTGCCACAAGTGTGACATGGCCCACTGAGGATTTTCCGTCATGCGAAAATCCCCTGCCTCCCTCCGAAATTGAACTCGCTAAACTTTGGCTTAGGAAGCCAGTATGGTAGACCCCAGCTACTAGCGGGGCGAAGGGGCTGAGCTGCGATGACGGCGGCGGCGAGCCCTGTGGTCGACGCTGTGACGGGAGCTGCGTTTGCAGCGGAGTAATCTGCTGTCGTGGCCTGTGATGGGACTCACTTCGCCCGGCCTGCTTGCTCTTTATGATAATGTACTTAGGGTCCTCGGTTCTCTTATTACGAATCCCTTGCAACTCATACGATAATATTGTTGTTTCTCCTTGGTTGTTTCCTTGCTCTTTTGTTACCTTACGTGTTTTGATCCTTACTTGTTCTTTTCCATCTTTGTCTGCTTCCATGTTTTTTCCTTGCTTGTTTGTTGTTAATTGTGGGAATTAATCTGTCGAACCACCGTTGGCTTGGGCACGATAAAATTATTAAATTTGCTCTCCTGAATATTACATTTTTATTGTACGTCTTTCCATTATAATTCGGCTCATTCACTACCCTAAACGTTTTTAACTCTCTCAGCCCCTTCCTTGATTCTGTGAACTTTTAAAATAGTATGTTATACACTAATTATTTAGGGCTTTTAGAACTGTATAATTGGATCCTTTTACTCTAAAAATTATGAAAACTTTTCCCTTTCATTTTGTCTTAATATTTTTGTTGAATACTCCACAATAATTTCGTGTTACATTGCTTCAATTTTTACTTTCTTGTATCTAATCTGTAGTGTAATATTGCGTTATAATTGCCCTAAAATTATCTGGCATATACATATTATCAAATTTTGCAATTTGTAGAATCGACGTTGATTTTTTCTTTAAAATAATTGAATGTCAAAAGGACAGCACAAATTACACGTTTTGCCTTAGCGCATCGCCGCCAAGCGAGATGGTATCACTGCCCGGAAGATTAAACTAGGTTTCATTTATTTGTCTGAATACCGCTTACTTACTGTTGTTTGGACTGGCGTTTGGTAGAGTGCAAATATCAGGAGTTCACCAATAAATTGTATTTGTGAGACGCTTGGATTACTTATATGTTAAATTTTACAAAACATTGTAACTCGTGTAATCTTCACTAAAATAGAAAATATCAATTATGAAAATCACGTCGCGTACACATTTTTGTTTTTTACTTTAAATAAATAAAAATGTATTTTCGTATTAACAATACTTGTCATTGCGAAAAAAATGGAATTACGCCATGTTCAACGGGTAAAATCAAGTCGTGTCTCAAGACAATTAATGAAACAATGAGATGTTACAAAGATTTTTTTATTTGAAATTGTGAATGTACTTCAAATTTCGCCTGAGCCACGTACTACATCTTTTGCCACATCGTGTTTCCCTATTGCATACTTGTTTGTTTCTTTTTGTATACTCCATAGCATGTAGCATATCTTCATTTTCGAAGTTTATAATACAATCTAGAACACTGTGTACAGTTCTAAACTCTTATTAAAATATCTACAAGAGAGTAATTACAATTGATTTGAGAAATAAGAATATTTAGATCATAATTTTGCCAAAATTCTCCCCATCCCCAAATTTTAGCCACAGGAGAAAGAAAATCCTGTCTAGTGGCTTGCGTTCTATGGTCAAGTTTTGAAAAACGTATGTTAATTCTCATGACACATTGTTTTATGATAAAAATATATGTAAATTTAGGGTCTTCAACATATGAATATGGAGGTTAAATTTAATTTATTATAGTGTTAAAATATACTACATGCATAATGCTAAAAGTAATTGAAAACAAGTGATAATATGTAACATTTATTAAAAAATAATACCAAAGTTCCCCCTTCATGCTAAAAAAATTTCTTCAGGCATCTTTCAACAATTACACCTTAAAAAAATTAAAGCGCTACTATGATGGCAACTTCCCGAGGTTTTGTCCCAGTGGACGCTGAAGTTAACGTGATTTTATCGTACAGGAGAAACAGCTCTAGATTCTACAGCGGTGATAACTTTTTATCGATGTGAGGAGTGTTGAAATTACAGTGAACTGCTTAGTGAGTGTTGGCCCTTCGTGTAACGTCTGCAGGGCAGTCCCTTTCTTTTGCTCGGAAACTCAATACTTGTACGCTGGGTATGTCGTTAGATTCTGCCAAAACTGCTATTTAATTTACAAAACGATACATTATAAATTTACTGCGATTAAAAGGGTCAAATAAATTTTTGTGCCACACAATTTGCGTATGAACACTCTTTCATCTACCTGCGGAACAGGCGGTCATGACACTCGTATCTTTCTGATAACGCTTATGCACACGCGTACATAGTGATTATGAAGATTCCCCCTTAATTACGTTTTTATCCTCAGTATACATAAACTAGACCAATAGCAAATAAGCATGAATAATTCAATTCCATGAGAACAAATTATGATCATTTGTAGGAAACGAACTAGGAATAATTTGAATATGAAAAATACTCCTGCTAATTAATTAAGCTTTTAAAATGATAGAATATGCGTAATCAGCAACGGGTGTCATAATTCTTGGATCGCACGCGTGAAAGAGATACCAGTAAACAGTGCAGCGTAATTGCAAAGACGATTTACGATGTTGTCGTTTTGTGCAATAAATGAAAGTACTTTATAGAGCTAGCAGCGACTGGCTCTTTCGTTCAAATATGAGAGATTTACTCAGCAAAATAGAGGCAGAAACGCTGGTCAGAGGCACGCTAACGCTGGTATTTGCGGAAATCATGTAGCTGGCAAAAAGCGAACTATCAACATTCTAGTGAAATGTATAAAATATAATTAATTTAAGATTGAAATTGAATCCATCAAGTGTACATTGAAATTGCCTTTTCCAAGTGTGTATGCTTTTATTATTGGCAATAAATTGAAATAATTAATATGAAATAATATAGCAATATTCTAAACAGTTTACTATTTCACATTTCAATACATGTACAAATTGTTAAGTGATTGAATGCGTGCTAATCGCCTTTGTATGCAGTGACTTACTAAATCTAAATTAATAGTACTTTTAATTACTGAATGCTATACATTATACTGAGCCAATTGAATTGCAGAGATACTTTCCATACATTTCTGTGTATTTACTACATACATACATGGTGTAGTATACACGCACATATTATACATGCCTGTGCATATATGTATATGACTCCATAATTTAAATGTCTTCATAATGTATTGAAGCCTGGCATACATCATATACATTTTTGTTATAATAATTATTATTATTATCAATGAATATTGAAATGTAAACTAAATTGAGACACGAATGTTATCAAACACTAATAAATTAAAATTTAAGAAAATAGACGTTATGCGGAAAATTTACATCGCCATATCATGGCTATAAAAATCTAATTACATATTATTTCATTAATTAGCTGTACAGAATAATTTCCTCTCTCCTCGTTGCTTCCGCGTTGGAGGAATTCGTATAAGAATATTAGCGGTGATCGCGCGCACGGTCGTGTTTGATTGTCGTCCAAGTTGGTACAGTTTGCGACTTCGAAGTCAAGAATGTTTATGGGAAACGCTGCCTAAAAATTGAAGAGCTTGAGGCAGCTAACACACCATCCATGAAAAGCCTCCCGCTATTCGTAAATGTTAATCCACAAATGTTGGTCAAACTGAAACTTATCTTGTCACTGCCCCAACCCTTCAATTGATCGTGTTACTGAAATTTACTAGCATGGTTAACGTACTGGCAGGAGCTCCGGTTTTTGGTCATATTGAATTGTATAATAGGCAGCTTACAAACTGCCTTGCAAGTACCTGGGGTGGATACCTAGGGTTTAGCCACATCCGCGTTCACTTCGAGTAATTAAGCAATTAAAAAAAGCAAACTAAATTAGCAAATTAAATTAAGTAATTTAATTCATGATTCCAACATTTACACTCGCCAAAGTTCGATTTTCGTCTAGTCAAAACGTAAGTGAAGTAGCTTTGTCAACTTGAAGTTGACCAGCGTCATTCGTTAGGTCGTCAGCGTCATGTCATTACCAGCTATCTGGGTTTGCACCGGAGTTATCAACATCAACGGAACGAACTCCTTAACAATTCCCGTTAGTGTCGGACACTGCCATGACGAATCCGGAGCGTAAACGGAGGCCTCCTGATCTGCTACATGGGGGCACCGAGCCCGCAGATGCCACACAAAGGGAATCGAGAGGCTTTCTGCTAACGACGTGAGTACCGCTGAGAAAACAGGCACCCGGGCGAGAGTTGAAATTCCCTGCCAGAATGTCTATTAGATCGAGCACCCAATCCAGTCCATAGGGATCCTATTTGATCATTCTGTGTTGCGAATGTCTCTATATACAATATTTCTATAACTTTTTTTAAATCAATGCTTTTAGGTGATTCTATGCTCTGACTAGAATGTCTGTTTATGCGACCAAGTTCTACAAGATGTGCCTGCGTCAGACAGCAAATCACGAAAAGTTCTCAAAATTGACAAACTATTTTCGTGGCGCTAATACCTACGAGCCGTTGCCGCCCTTTTTTCTATTTTCCTTCACCATAACCACAATTGCGGTCGCCGCAATTCGAACCTCAATTGCAGGTTTGTCCAACGAGCTTGGTTCAGGGCGTTGTGGTCGAGAAATACCCGGATAATCGACAGGGCCAATTTTTCCCGATACTCCACTTCCCTTCTAATTTCATTCCCCTCTGTAGTCCTATTCTATTGGTCTGCATCAGCATATGGTCTGCATCACTATATCTCTTTTACGATGGCACAGTTTGTCTCTACCGAACTTTCCGTTCTAATTAGAAATTGTGTGTATTCATTCACAAAATCTGAAAAAAATGTTATTAAATTTCTGTCAATAAAATGTTAACGCGTAGTACATTCATAAATGCTTATATGTTGTTACTAATTTAAAACCGTATATTCATATCGTCATAAAAGCCAGACGATAAAAATCAGGGAGTTTGCATCTGTATTTGAGCGCATTTGAATAATTTCTATGCGTTTTTCGACAAATATCGAAGGTTTGCCATCAAATAATTCCATTTTCAATAACAAAAAACAAATTTTCATTCTAAAATCTCTCCTCTCTGGTTGTGAAAACAGTTCTGCTCAGTTCTATTTCGAAATGAGTTTTTAAATTACACAAATATCTGATCATAGTAACAAAGAAAAGTTGTAAAATCATTTTGCCGAATCTCGTTGCTTTTTATGCAGCACTTAATCGCGAATATTGCAACCAAAATTGGTTTGTGTCAATTTGAGGGCAAACTAATGTTTAGCTGTGATGAAACATTTCGTTAACAAGATCGAAAATGTGATGGAATATTTACATTTAAAAACAAATCCCAGATATCAGGAACACGTTGAAGATTTACAAAGTTGAATAGTTATGGTAAGCTGTCACGTGGTTAGAAAGTTATTTCATTTCCCCATTTTTTGTATAAAGACGTATTTCCCCATTTTTTGTATATTTTCTGTATGAAGACGGGGAATGGAAGGGAGTTTATCATTATTCTGCATTTCATTCTGGTATTGTAAATGAAAATAAAGTAAGGGAAGAAGATAGAAATTATACTTCATTTAATACTAATAATTTTGCTAGAGTTTTTCATAAACATTTCATGGATATAGAATCCCGTGAATGTTACGAAGCTTATTATCAAGCGTTATGATGATCAGATCGAGAACACACTGCACAAAATAACACTAAACAAAGTTAACAAAACATGGATGCCTTCGACACACATTGCATCACATTAGATATCAGTTTCAATTGTCTCATATCGTGTGCCCGGAAGAACAAGCGCATACTGACTGAGGTGGCTTAGGGCATTAATTGATGGCACTGCAGTGCCTATGACCGACCAGTCCAGGGATTGGGGTGCCTTCATCGGTGGGATTTTCAACAGTAGCTAGATAGCTAGGCCAAATTCAGCCGCTCTCTAGAGGATAATACTAGCGGCGGTCTGCCCTGATCGATAGTTTGTCCGTGGTTTTTCCAATCAACATCCGGCGAATGCTGGAGCAGTACCCCAACAAACAGGCCACGGACCGCGCACGATCTTTCCTTCCTCTTCCTTGTCTTATCCTCGCCATTCACTTACACAGACTTACTCTGACAAGCACTACACTAGTACACATATCTGAGAGACTAATTATGAGCTTAGAGCTTGTCGCGGATGGGGCGGTGTCCCGCTGGTGGGAGATACTTGGTTGAGAGGAAAACTGCACAAATCGACGTTTAGATCGGCGCCGAATCTCACTATCCCGCAGAGAGACACCACCATTCATCCGTGATAACACAACATGCACTACACTAATGAACATAGCAGTTGACACGCCCGGAAACACGAAATAATCAATAAATCCAAAACAAGCGCCATGCCGCGCTACCATCCATGAACTCGCGATGTCATGTCTAGGGTGGGCACTGCGCAGCATTGGAGCTTGTGCCCGTGGAAGAGGCTGTCTTCTCTTTAACTGCGGACAGGATTGCCCAAATCACGTGTGAACGATAATTTATGTATTGAAAAAAATTGAGAATTTTTATTTTTTCAAAAGTAACTCCTAGCGCGCGGTGGAGCAGGAGAATTGGCTCAGGGAATGAACTGATGTCACTGCCGGGTCTTTGACCGGAATGACCTAGATTCGAGTCTCGACCATGACAGAATTTTCGACACTAGCTAGATAGCTAGGTCGTATTCAGTCGCTGACTGGAGAAGAATTCTATCGATCGGCTGCTCTGATCGTTAGTTTTTCGTGGTTTATACGATCAATACCAGGCGAATGTCGGAACAGTATCTTGACAAACGGGCCGCGGATTGCGTGCGACACTTGCAATTACATGCACTAGACTACCATACACACCGGGAGATGGTCGAGAGCTTAGAGCGCGTGTTGTGAGACATACCTGGTTGGGGAAAACCCTGCTAGCAGACCCTGAAAACCCTGCTAGAACCCTGCTAGGTCGCCGCAGTATCTCACCATTCAGCGGGAGAAGACCACCACCACCACCACCATCTTCGGAGGAAAAAAAACATGCACTACATTTAAGGGTCTAATGACCTTAGGAGTTGATGCACTCAGCATCACCAATCAATCAATCAACCAAGCACGGTGGCAGCTAATATTTTTCACAGCTCATTTAAATAGTGACAGTTTGCATACAAAATATCAGATCGGATTTCGTAATGCACCTTTTGAAAATTTCCTTGTAATTAGTACATTGCACTCTTGCCCTCAAAACCCTTTTCAATTTTTTGATAACATTACAATTATAGTGGATTTTAATAAAACTCATTTAATAATTTTCTTGAAAGATATAGATGGATTAAACTAGGTATGTCACACTCATAAAACAGAAAATATTAATTATTTTTAATTTTAATCATCTCCAATTGCAAAAAAATAAAACATGGAAAGGGAAATCACAAAAGTAATTCTCTCTAAAAATCATTTTCATTATATAAATTTTGAAAAGATGGATTATATGTTGTTTCTAAAACATCTCGATTATTCGTTGTTTCAAAAACGAAGGCACGTTCTTTAATCCGGCCTTCATCTGTGCATTCCATGTGACTCTGCAACTCCCGCACGCAGAACAGCTTTAATCTCGCAACGACAGACACGTGAGCGCCTGTAATACGATGACAGCTAACAGCAATACTTTTGCATACGGTCCTGGGCATGCACACGAAACGCGAAAAACGTTGATATATGCAACTGTGTTTCGCCCAGCGATAGAACCAACGTCTGGGAAAAGCCATTTTATTGCATTATCGTTAAATATGTGCAAGTTGCGCTTTTTTGCGGGCAAATGCATAGTGGTCGGAAAAAATTCAACGAGGTTTTTTTGATAGGATTTACGAACGATTAACCATTGTCTCTCTCATCTTGAAATGACATATCTGAAATAGCTCGATTTTATATTTGAGTGAATGATCCTAAATGTAACGATCATTATCACCTCGGGGTGTGGTGGCTTTTGCTGGTCGGATTTTTAAATAATTGCCTCGGGTTTCCCTGCAAATCCGCTTGTGCATTACATTGAATCAATAATATAAATCTTCCATAAAATGGACATTTAGTTATTGGTTTTGAATATTAAAGCTGTACATCTTTTAGTGCTCTCAGTATAACATGAATGCACGATAGTGGCGGAGCGGCACCCTGAAATTTGACTTCTTATTCTTCTTACCCTCCAATTGAAATCTATTGTTCGTGTGAATGGAGGAAAGGTTGAGCGCATATGTTTACTCCTTAAAATTACAAGTAGTAGTCTGTGTTAAAGGAATATCATAAAATTATATGAAACTTTCTAACGACAAATACGATCAACAAGAATTGAATAATTCATTGTCATATTTTGTAATTAATTCAGATCATGATTAAGATTTTCTAAATACAAATATTATAAATTTTGTACATTGAAGATTCTCTTCCGTCTCTCTCTCTCTCTCTCTCTCTCTCTCTCTCTCTCTTTTTTTCTCGCGCTCTCTCTCTCTCTCCTCTCTTCCTTTTCTCTCCTCTCTCCCATCCCTTTTCTCTTCTTTCGCTTCTCCCTTCTCTCCCTCTCTACTCTCTTTTAAACGAATTTTTTTCTCCGTCATTCATTTCAGTGTTTCACTGTTTTGTTTGGAGCAGTTTTCTCCTAATGAAATAGCTTTAATTATTTCCAATTTTAATCTTATTTATGATAGTTTAAGTATTTAAAAAAAAATATTTTTCATTGTTAGAAGTCTAATTAACATTAACATACCGAAAATGTTTGAAGCAAAGCACTACAAAACATTCCCAATGATGTCTCATATTAACGAAAATATATATCTAAAAAGAATAATAATTATTATAATTAATATATGAAAAAACACCATGACTGACAATGTTTTTGACGTACATATATCCTCCGTCTTTTGTTTCTGTGTATGTCCACTGAGAGATTGAAAAGAGATCAAAGGAACTAATTATTTCTAAAATATTTTTCCATCTATATTGAATATTCAATGCAACACAAAGAATCACTGTTTTAGTTGTCCTCATCTGTTTATTAAAACGCCGACTACAAATTATATGAATTTTAATCTGAAAATATGAGAAAAGAATTACACATTTTTACCTAATACCTATGTGTTGCATCGTGTGCGCAAATATAATTTGCATCAAAATTCTCCTTCAATCATAAATTGTGTTATTATTACACTGCGTTTTTCACTCGTATACAATGCAATTAAATAGTATAATTTATATTAAATGGAAAAATTGATTCATTACACATGTCTGCATTTGGTGTACACTTTTATATTTTTTCCAGTTGCGTATGAAGTTAGATTTATTCTAAGTATATTCAAAACGAGTTTTCTTATTTCGTACTCTGAAATTGTATAATTATTTTACTAAGAGTTAAATTTGATTTGTACCAAAAGCATAAATATGTTTGTTTCTATCAGTTATAAAGAAGAGCGTCCCCAGTCAGTTCAAAATTGTCAGTTTTTTCTCAAATAAACCAATATATTACTAGTAAAATACAAAACTTAAAACTGGCTTCAAGTGTGATATCTAGTTTCTCTGCAAATTGGTATTATTATAATAATTATCGACTTATATTGGATATTACTACAATTTTTATACATGCCTGTTTTAGAGTATAATAATTTTTTTCTTTTTAAACATCAGAATAATCCCTTTGAAAAAAGGTTATGCAATTTTTCCTCTAATTTTTTCATGTATAACTTACGCAAATGAACCCCGATTACAGTGATTTTTTTCGTGCCTAAAAGGGAATAATCTCTCTGAGATTGTTTCCGATTATAAGGCCCACAAATATTAAAATTGATTAAAAAGGAAGTGGTTTAGCAATAGAACCATATAAACATGGGCAGTGCTTAGAAGGATTTTTTCAAAATTGATATTCTTCAATGGATCTCACTTAATTCTAGGCCCTGCAAATTTGAAATAATCTGTGATTTTTACTCTAATTTTTACTCTAATAATTACAAATCAGCAATTTTTCGTCACAAATACTCGTATTGTATGGTCCTGATATTGAAATAGTGAATAAATCGTGTTGCTATGTGTAGTAAATTACGAGTACTTCCACGTTATTTAAGAATTTACGTTTTATGTGCCTTTGATTCTAAACACTTCTTTAAAAAGTTGATGCGCAAATTGCACTTCTCCACCTGACGATTAGTTTAGTATTGATACATTAATTGATAAATAAATAATAGAAACATTTTCTATAATACCTCCACCTCTATTCTCCCAGCTCTCGATAATAACACCTTCACTTCTCTGAACTCGTATTTTTCTTATGACGTTTGTTAACCCCTGCTTTCCGTTTTTGGGAACTTGTCATCAACCCACGCGGCACAGACCTTTCTGATCTTTTCGTTTCATGACCCTTCCCTAGATACTTACTGCTCGTCTTGTCAGCAGATAGCGAAACTGTTCGTCAGCAGATAGCGAGGTTCAGTGCTATACATGTTAAAAATAATGGTCAAACATCCATACCCAGTACAAAATTTTAACATAGGACCTTGACCTTGGCATCCTGACCTTGTGTCGATTTTAACCACAGTTTCATGCAGCTCGGTCTATTGTTTTTAAAGTATATAAATTGTTTTTTTTTCATTTTGCGAGATTATAATGTTAATTTAAAATCACGGTCAAATATTCCTTTGTTACTTTACATTACCAACGTTTTAACAGCAAGTCACAGAGTGGAGGTGATTTAATTTCTAATGGGGGATATTGCCATATGTAGTATTTGACAACATGAGAACGTACAGCTTTTTTTAGGTTTGTAACATTACAGCCTTGATGAAGGCCGAATAAAAGGGGCAATTAGTCAATTAATTGTTTATTTACGACATACACTCAAGAACTAAACAACATACCAGCAAGTACATCAATGACTTAACAGAGTTTACATTGTATAGTTACAATGACTTACATAACCTACATTGTTCAGTATATTCAATAATGCATACTGTAAAATGAAGTGACTGAAAACTTGTGACTTTGCTCACAGATAACAATTTTTTCAATTAGTATTTCAGAAAAGACACTATATGTACAAGGATTACAGTTCATGTTTGAACAGTACTCTTGTACAAATTACATCTAATCTGTTATTCAGAGTAGCAAAGAATTAAAAGACATTGAAATGAGTTCTGTTAGTTTACTGTCGTTAAAGACCAAAACTGTGCACGACTTTCGTGAACAAGCTGGCCATGCGGCTGTAGCTTCCTGCTTTGGCGAGCCGCGGGCGGGCAGGGCTAAGGGCCAGCGTGTCCTCCTCCCCTTGGCCTCCACGCACGCGCATAGACGCGCGCGGTAGTTGTGCAGGGTAAACCGCCGCTAGTGTGTGCTAAGTGCGAATTACGGCCCCACCCCGCTGATCCCGAAGGCGGCGTCATAGACCGTCGCCGTTAATCCAAGCCTGGGGCACCCACTGTGTTGACCGAAGGGTGCAGCTTGATTCTACCCGCAGGCAGTGCAGTTTTCGAGATAAATAGCTTCAGCAAGCTTCCTCCGATATCAAAATATTTCCTGTGTAGTCGACAATAAACTTCGGGGAGTAAATATTTGTTAAAAATAAGATAAACACATTAATTGTACATTTTGGACGAATAATTATTAACCTTTTGCAAAAGTGACACATTGGGCAAATGAAGAAACGAATAGAAATAGACTTCGCACGATGTGAGAACTCAGGTTAAATTTCGACGATGTTGTATAAAAGAAATTAGTATTTTATATCAGTATATACTAGCTTAACAGAAACAAAAAATATCACAGTCCGTGTACCAATGATAATGGAATGGAGTAAATTGTGTTCTTTCATTTTCCGTAATCAAATAAATAAAAACGTGAAGTACATCTATTGCATGTGCCTACTGAGAATTTATGCATGTAAACATGAAAATGTCTCGATCTACAAATGAATTACTTCCCCACAGCTTCAATCAATTACTTCACGCGACTCCTCTCGAACCTACTTACGGAAATAAACAATTGATTGCAAAATTATAAACAAAAACTGTCATCACTGGAAAATTTCCCGTTTGTGTATTTCAGAATCTGTCCTTGTTAATATGAACACAGAAGCGCAGAAATTATTGGTACAGAATAACATAATTTTAACAATGGTTCGTTGTGATTATATTTCCGGCTTGATTATTTTATTTTTTGTAGATTAGATAACGTTTTAATAATAAGAAACTGAAAACTGAGTAAAGACTACTAAAATGTTCAACATTAATATAAAAACTATAATGAAGATTTAGTATAGTAGCAGAACTGTTAAAATTAATCATGCGGAAAATATAGTATTGCTAATAGTATAATATTTCATTTCTCCATGCTACAACTCCAATCGTTTCTCTTTATATTTCACATTACTTTGTACGCTATACAATCAATTTCAATGAGCGATAATACATGATAATTGAAGGCATTTAAATTACGTTTTGGCAAGTGCCATGAAAGCAACACTAAGTATGAGTGATTGCACAATGGTAGCAGTTTATATATGAACAAGAACGTAAATACTTAAACCCCTCCATCACTGACAATAAACTCAGTAATTTTATTTTTCAAGTAGTCTATCGTTTTTGGTATCTATTTATCTTACTTCAGATCATTAGCAATACCCAAATTGCGATTTCTCCAGATGTCAAACAATAAGGGAAAGTTTGCTTTATTGCATAAAACACGACGGAGTTATTCACAATCTACCGTGAGAAATACACAAATGTATGTAAATAATTATACTTGGGTTTCAGACGTAACAAAATTATTCTTTTTTAAAAAGATCTCTGGTTAAAAAGTTATCTCTTACTCCCCTTCCTTATGCCTCACAGCATCCTTTAAAAGAGTGATAAAAGTCTACTCTGGCTGAAAATTGGTAATATAATTATCTCCTTACGCGTATTTACACGCAACTGTGCGTTTGGAATCGCTCACCTCTGCCACGCACTTCTTTCGCAGACGCACCCGTGCATTCCTTCTCCTCTACTCCTCTTCGTCCCCCTTGCTCCACCTCTGTCTGCCTGACTCGCTCCGCTGTCTGGGAATCTCGGACGTGTAATTTGAAGAGTAGCAGAGTCCTCTCCTCAACCTCACTTTTGCGCCCCGCCCACCGCGCGCCGCCCTCGCTCTGCTCTCGAGCGAATCTCTCAGCGTTCAGGCGCGCCCCGTTTCCTCTCACCCCCGCCCCAACCACCGCCACCACTACCAACCCTACCACTCCACGCGGCCGCGGTACATAAATCAGCCCAATGTATTTTCATTTAATGAAACGCGGATTTTAATATCTCTGCCGCGTTGAATTATTCCACCGCCATATCCGCCGCCAGCGGCAGTTTTCGATTTTCGAATCGGCTTCCCGGCCAACCGAAGGCTGCGACCGGGCGATGCATCCAATCGTGGAAACGACGGCCTCAGTTTCGGTTGCAAGTAATAAGTAAGTCTTATGTTAGGTTCTTACAATTCAAATGTTCATTGTGTTTTAATATATCCTAAGGGCTTCATAACAATTATCACTGTCTTTCTAAATTTTTTGTTAGTATAAAGAGTTTTTTTCCAACACTAGTTTTTCAAAAGCGAATTTGTTTAGTAGTAGATTACTCTAGCATAGATCGACGCTTTCGACTACGTACACTTTGAGTCACACAATAAACACACACACACAGTTTCGTTTAAGTAGCAAAGACTTGGTGGAGGAGAGAGACAACTTTAAGTAATAAGTCACTGGAACACAAACGGATTTCTTCGAAATCTCCCTCACCGGGAGGTCCTAGGTTCGAATCCTGACGGCGGCAGGATTTTCGACACTAGCTTTTCAGCTAGGTCGAATTCAGTCGCTGCCTGGAGGAGAATTCTAGCGGCCGGCTGCTCTGATCGGTAGTTTTCGTGGTTTCTCCGATCAACACCAGGCGAATGTACCCTCACCAATTCTGATCTGCTTCCTCTTCCTTGTCCTATCCTCTCCCCTTACATTACACTAACATGCACTACACTACCACATATTCCGGGAGATCGGTCGGGAGCTTAGAGCTTGTCCCGGCTGGGGCGGTGTCCCGCTGGTGGGAGAGTCTTGGTTAGAGGGAAACCCCACTAGCCGACGGTAGGTCTGCGCCGGATCTCACCATCCAGCAGGGGAAGATCACCGCCATCTCCCGAGAAATACATGCACTACACTAACGGGACTAATGCCCACAGTAGTTGATGCGCCCGGAAACACGAAAAAATCAATCAATCAATCGAAAACTCCCTATAAAGCGATACAATAGTATTTTCGTTTAACTTGCAATGTTACAATTCTATGAAGAATGAATGAACAGTGGGTCGCATACCAATACCATTCCGGTACCCGGAGAGCACTAAGACGGACAGGGGTGCAACGGAGGATCTCAGAATAAATTGCAATACAACATAACAACACGACAATACCTAGTACTGTATGTATTTTACCATTATTACAATCATTTTCTGCATATGAAATATGACTGTATTATATATGTCTAGGGAAGTCCAGAGAGGAGGCGTCGAAACTTCGAAAATATTGTCCTTCTTATTCTTATTATTACAACTATTATTTCAGCATAATACATTCTGGCACCTCTCTGCTCTATTGTTCCCTTCCATACTCATCTTCTATCTATTTGCATACTCCTTCCATTATTCCACTTCTATCCATTATTCACTTCCTCCTTGCCGTAATTTCCTCTCTTGTCTAATGTACGCACGTATTCGCGCACATACATTTTATTTCCATAGTTCTTGCCTCTGACCGGCAGGTCCTAGGGTTCGAATCCCGACGGTGGCAGTATTTTCTGTACTAGCTAGATCAAGTTCAGCCTCTGTCCGGAGGAAAATTCTAGCGGCTGCTACTCCAACAGCTAGTTTTCCGTATTTTTTCGATCACTATCTGGCGAATGTGGAAGCAGTACCCTATCAAACGGGCCAAGGACTGCGCGCGATCTTCCCTTTCTCTTCCTTGCCATATCCTCATCCCTTCCTTATACACACTCACATGCACTACACTACCGCACATACCGGGAAACCAATTGGGAGTTTAGAGCGTCTCCCGGCTAGGACGGTGCCTCTCTGACAGTGCCTCTCTGATACACGTGGTTGGGGAAATCTCCAGGGACCGACTTGTAAGTTGGAGCCGGATCTCGCCATCCAACGAGGGAAGAATACCACCACTTCCCGCGATAAAAACGTACTACACGTAAGGGACTAATGACGTTGGTAGTTGACGAGCTCGGAATGACTAATCAATCCATGAACTCTTCTATCACCTATGTTACTTCTAATTCTTTGATCCTGGTGAATAAGCTGATGTCATAAACACTTAATTTTACAGGAGAGAAAAAAACGTTTGTATGAATTAAATCGGGGATTAATGGCATTGAAACCAAGGTGATATTCAAACAGAACTATTTTTGTGTAGGTTTTGTTTGGATATCATTAATACCTTATTTATAACATTAGTTAAATGTTGTTTTTTGCTCCCCGGTAAAATTATTTTTACTCCCCCGGGGTCAAAGAATTATTTCCTGCTGATATCGTTTCGTATGGAATGTTTTCTTGTAAACACTTTACTTTTTCTAAGGAATTTCATTTCTGCCGCGTGAAGTTTACTTTCTCGGCAGTCAGAATGAAATGTCATCCGAATTCTTCTAGATCATTATCACGATCCGCGCGCAAACCTTGCATCCAGAGAAAGCGCCCCACCTTCTGATCACTCTCCTGGATGCCCCGCGACGTCTGCTTACTGGGCGGGGCTGTTTCTGCAGAGCGGGCGGGCGGAGGCATTGTTCCACCGCGAAGTGACGTTAGATAATCGCGTTACGGAATTAGCGGCGCCGACCGTCGAGCGAAGGGGCGGGACGAGCGTGGGAGCTCCGGATGCGGCCGCGGGAGGGGGAGGGGTGGAAGGCGAGGTGGGGTCGGTCGACAGAGCGACCGGCCGGCCGCTCGGCCCCACCGCAGCACGTTCCGGGCGCGCGGTGTGCGTGGGCGGGGCGGAGACGAGGGCGGCGGCGCGGCACTGCCCCGGCACGGAGCCTCGCCCCGGGGCGAAGGGGGCGGGGCGAACCTCCTGTCAAACCACAAGGCCTTTCGGACGCGGATGGCTATGGCTACGTGGCGTGTAATAGTGTTAGTTTGCGCCGTTGATGCCATGGTTCGGGGAAGAAGAGTATTGCGTGAAAAATTGACGCTTTAGGGATGAACTGTTGCGGTCCACGACGGAAATACACTCGAAATAGTAGGCGGTCACTTTCATTCAAATTTAGTTGGTTCAATTTTCTGTATTTCCGTATTTGCTCGTGGATAGTGTCTGGGTCAACACCGTTTTCTTTGCCATCATTTCCTTCTTTCATCTCTTCTTTCGATTCTCTCACCTCTATCATTTATTACTTTTTTCACACCTTAGTTTATATTATTTTATACCTATGAATCCTCATTTTATTATTATTATTATTATTATTATTATTATTATTATTATTATATTATTATTATTATTATTATTATTATTATTATTATTACCTGAAGCTGCGTTCATGAGAATCATCAACTGCGCTTTCTTAAGGTCATAGGTTCTAATTTTGCGTGCGGGTCGATATTTCAGCCATGTATTTTTGCCATGGAGGCTTTCTGACAATTTTATGTATCTCACTCTCGACACTCATTTCATCTTTCCTAACCTACCCTCACTGCAAACATGTTTAGGAAGTGTGTATTAACGCGCCGACGGGAAGATGTGGTCGCAAATGCTGACAACAGGCAGAGTGAACTAAAACCAAGTTTTAAAATGATGATCATAATAATGATAATATCAATAATACTAATAATAATAATAATAATAATAATAATAATAATAATAATAATAATAATAATGATAATTTTTATTATAAAAAATTGAAATATCGTTTGAAACTGCGTAATATAATATGGTAGGAAAAAATTACGCATACTGCCCACAAACAAACGAGGAACCATCTGTGTAGCTCTTTTTCTAAGTCTTACAATTATTTAATTCACCTTTAATGTAGTCAGTCATAAGTCAGATGGAGTAATTCTCTCTGAACATAGCCATTGTTTTATCACGTTATTGCCTTTTATCCCTGTCGGTCAGGAACTTGGCGCCATTAGTATCCGGGGAACCAAGACTTTCACCCATCCAGTGAACCTCTGTGTCTTGAGCCACTTAAAACTCTGGCTTCTCTGTGACAACACTGATTGGAATATTTAATGTATGTTCTACTACATAATAAACTCAGAAATCTGCTGTTTACAGAGTAACTCATTTCTCGACACGTGAACATGTTACCTCAAATTATGAAGATCTTCAAATAAAAAATTGAAATCATAATCGTGCATTGGTTTCTGGTTCCAGCAGTTTATTTAATGAAACAATAGTGATTTCGGTTTCGGAAACGGTTTTTAACTGTTTCGGTTATGATTGTGGAACTTTAATAACGAGTTTGTTTAGACTTGTAAATCGGGGTCTAGAAATCATATCAGAAATTCACCAACGATCACGGTGGCCTCGAGTGTTTGTCTCGCGCCGCCTCGCATCCTGTCTGTTTGTATGATTACAGTCCAAGTAGCATGCTATGGAGTGCTGGTGTCTTGGGAGCTAGAAAAGAGTTCTTTTGCTTTGGAGGGCTCCCGCTCACGTAAGGGGAGACGGAAACGATTTGGGACCAAAAATAGCTTTTGGGATTTTAATTAGCCCTGTTAATGAGGCATAAGTTGGTACTTGTTTGGTAATGATCAGGTAAATAGTTTCTGAGATACGAGGATTTGAATATTTGACACATGTGCCACGCCCCCTTTTACTAGGTGTCAAGAATTTCATGAAATATTTTATTAAAAATTGTAATGTCAGCGTTTTTCGTATGTCAGCAATATTTTCGTTTCATCAATGTTTCCTACACTGTTTTGAAGCTCGAAGGATTCGAAAGTGATTTCAATTTAGATTCGGAGAGAGTCAGTGGAAACATATTAGTAACTCTGGATCTAATAAATCAGCTGTTGGAGAAAAGTGCTGTGTGTAAGTATTGTGGCAGTGAATTGAAAATTAGTGAAAATGAAAGTATGAGGCATGGCAAAGTGCTAGTAAAAACTCAACCATGACTTATAAAAAAACACCATGCAAACTTTAAGAAAACAATATTAGGTTAGTGTATGCTCTCAGATCTGTAGGAAAAGGTTTGGAAGCTGCAATAGTGATGTGTTCTCTGTTGGATATTCCTCAACCACCAACAAAATTTTCTTTATATTACAAAGTTTTTGGTGAAGCAGTGGCAGCAGTGAGCATTTCATCGATGAAAGAGGCAGCAGAAGAAGCTACTCAAGAAAATAGAGAGGAATTTGAAAATGAAGTGAGAAACAAAACAACATGTTTGATGGTAGCTGGCAGAAAAGGAGGTATTCATCTCTAAATGGCATTGTTTCTGCTACGTAATTTGACAAAGGGAAAGACATCGATGTAGAAATCATAAGTAAATTCAGTTTCACTTGTCAACTTGCCAATGACTTAGCACATCATTGCACTAAAAATTATGATGAAAATAGTGGTAGGTTGGAAGTGGTTGGTGTGATGAATATTTTCAAGAGATTAGTTGCTGAAAGATGTATATATTACACTGAGTACTTAGGTGATGGAGACAGTAGGGCATACAATAATGTTTACATTGCAAACCTTATTGAGAGAGTTTTGTGATTAATAAACTAAATGCATGGGTCATGTGCAAAAGAGAATGTCATCTAACATTCCATCCCCCTTCCACGATTTTTTAAAATATTTTGTATGATTATTTACTTAACCAGTCAAATTAGACACACATTCTACTACTCGGTGGGAACTTGTGAAGTACACAAGAGGTGTTTTGCAAGTCTGTTAGAGAAGTAAGGAAATGTTAAATACAAATTTTTGTATTTGAGTGCAACTACGCCCATTAATGTTCGAAGCAAGAAGGAAATTAATATTCGATATTGAATCCTATTATGTAAGTTTAAATGATTTAATAATAATTACACAATACACGAATTACTTATAATTGTTGACCAATTGAATAATTATTAAGGCATTCTTTGAAAGGAGATACCTGGATACAAACACATGAAGTAAAAAAAAATGGATAGGCACACAAAAAACGTGGATTACTAATTGTATAAACACAGAAACCTTAAGGTAATATTTAGGATTGATAACACATTTAAATTAGTAATAAAAAGAATATGTTGAGGCTGGATGATCAAAAACAAACAAATGTAATACATCGTATGCCTGTGCCTACAAACATATTAAAAAATATTTTGCATTATTTGGAAATTTGCAACAAGATGAATATTGTCCCATCACTATGATTAGCATTTGTTGATATTTCTTGCTTATTGCTTGTTAAGTTTTGTAAAGTGCTGTAGAGCAGAGATATTAGACAAATACTAAGTTTTGATCTCGTATAGCAGTTTGATTGCATGGCAACAAACGACACATGTCATGATTGCCAGGGTCAATAATAACGTGTCTTGAGGTGTGACATCGGAATATAATAAATTAAATGCACTAGATAAATATGTGCTTAAAAATTACTCACTTTATATATTAAATTTGCATAGTAATGTAGCATTATGTCAATTGATTGATGACAACAGATATGTGCGCATGCGGTGACAAAGTACAATTAAAATGCCTAATGACATGCAATACTTCAGGCGCCTATATGTTGAAGTGTTTATCTTGCTAGATGACACACTCCAAACATGTAAGAATAATTCTTAGTAATAAAATAATGACGCGGAAACGCTCACATTGCAGTCACAGAACGGTGCAACCAGTTTTGCACGGAGCGTCAAGACAGAAACCCTGAATGATGAAGTTCAGAATTCGGAGAAATACGCGTAAAGGTCAGTATATAAACCAACAACTCGGAATCGTGTTTGACATTGAAACGATCCAACAGTGGTAGCTAACGCCATGCTCAGAGTCATATCTGTACAAGTCGAAGATGAAATGAGAAAATGTTAGTTATAATTAAAAGGCGGCGGCTTCATGTGACAAATCATGGTTCGCGAGGAGAAAAGACGTTGGTGTTGAGATACGCCGCTTGAGAAAGTTGGAAGAAAAGATACAACTCTTGCTTTATAAAACATTAGAGTTCCGTTTATCTTAGTCTTTCGAAACTCTTAAATATAGTATTAAATTCCCTGTACATATGTATATTTTTGTTAAAAAATAACCACTTAAGCAATCAACCAATTTATATAGTGCAAATATTAAAAAATAATTCCGTCTTCTGGCAATTGGTGTATTGAGAAAATCTCACTCTATGGGTTTCACGAATAGTTGAATTTGCTCACATGCTTTCCTTATTTGTTTGTTCTTTTGGTAGCGAATGTAGAATTACCTGAAACTAAGCCAATTTCTGTCTCTGATGCTTTTTGCCTCCCTGGGTTTTTCACTGTTTTCTAATTATCAATTGAATGAATCACAAGTCCATTGGAGGAAGTGGTGTCGCATTCATAAATTGTTAATCATTCTATGGAATAGAGAAAATGGAATAGCTAAGAAAGCTTGAATTCCACTAATTTTTCTATATTTTGCCTTATCTTTCCTATAACTAAGCTGTTTATACTCATTATAATTTATAATTGATGTAAATATTACGGCTAATGTTCGAATCATTCTAATTTGCGTAATAGCCGGTTAATATTCACATTATCCAAAATAGATGGATGAAATAAGAATGAATTAGAACGTCTTCGAAGCATATTTCGAACTTTTGCGTACACGGGGTGACTTGCGAAGTACGTTTCGGTGGCAAAAAATAGTAGATAATACGTGATAAACAGGGCTGGAACTGCTGGTGGGGAGTTCCTAAGGCTGGCAAGCGACAAGGTGTGTAGTTTCGAGTTTCGTTGACTTTTCTTGCAATTCACTTCGGTCATTAGTAGAACTTTTATCTCCATTTACCGCCGCTTACAGTAATATTAAACTGCAAATGCGCTGAGTAGCGAAAAAAGCGGCAAACGAAATAAAAGGCGAGACATTCGCACCTGCTCGTTGCCAGAGGGGGTGGGGGTGGGAGGGGAAAGGGAGGGGGGAGGGGAGGGAAGGGAGAGGGGGTGTCGCGGAGGCAGACGGAACGCGCGGAGCGAACATCGGCCGCGATGGGGGCGCCGGGGGAGGGGGTGAGAGGCCCCGGGAGCTGGGTGTTGGGAGTTGGCGCGGGGAATCTGCAATGCAAATGGGTTTCACAGCTTCATCAGCGTCGCTGCTCCCGGTGGCGCTAAAACGCGTGAGGCGGCGCCGCCACCGCTGTCCCACCTCTCCTCTCCCCTCCTTATCCTGACCCGCCCACGGACACGCGACGGTCGCCCTCGGCGCCACACACCCTCCACCGCCTCCGAGACCTGCCTCTCCCCTCGCCCCCCTCCCCCTCCTTCCGCCCTCCTCTCTTTCCCCTCCCGCGTCGTCCCAGCGCCTGCCCGCGGCGAGCCCGCCGCTCTCGTCGCCTTCGCCCCCGCCTACTTCCCTCTCCACGCGAGCTCGTGCCATGCCCCCCTCCCCTGGACCGCCGCCGCTAAACAGTCACTTTCCCTCGCCATTGCTCTTCCAGTTCAACAATAATGCGGTAATGAGTAATGTGATGATGCGTATTCACTTCTACCTGCTGCAATTAAAGTTTCCTAAGCGTTACAGGTCTCGGTTCGTCCAAACTCAGTAGTTTGGAAAATTATTTCGTGTATTCATATAGACGTAAGTTTATAATTCTTTATTATTATGTGGTCTGTTGTTTTATGTCTTTTACTAGAGAGGTCTAAAATATCTCTGAAGCACTAATGAAAACATCACTATTGCTCTTTTCTTGTTTAAATTTGACTGCTATTTTTGGCAGTGAAATTGTGGAAAATAAAGGGATTAAATGAAAAACATGATGATGCTTAACATTTTCGCTTAGAGAATATAATAACAAATTATAGTTTATTGGATGTAATACTTGGTTCCTGGTATATATTGCCCATTCTGTTTCATTCTTAAATAGTTCAAGTTTTGGCGCATATTTGATCCCCGTCATAATGTCTTATATCTCATAAAACACATAGCACACCTCAGCACTCATTAGAATTTCTTTCAAAATCCACGTTCGTGTGGGGAGTTTCAAACAATGCATGTTATCGCGTACTTAAGCGACGCATGTTCCTTCATTCTGGTTTACCCATTGTATTATGTGCTTGTGTTGTTGCTCCCTAATGATCTACATTGTTCACGCATTTAAGTCCCAAGTGTCGTCATAGACTTACGAATATTTCCAACCTCCCCTATCCTTGCCTAGTCTCAATTCCTTCCCTACCCTTAAAACTCTCAAGAATTCATTGTCACAAAGTAACTCATTATATTATTAATTGACATCAAACTTTCCTTTAACCTTCTAAAAGATTTAATATGAAGAAATACTTACCACTTACATGCGCTTGTTTTTATGAAACCACAAGTATTAGGAGTTACTGTTCATGATCTCCTATTTTATATTTAATATTACATCTATCTCTATTTTTGCGTATGTTAAATTGACGTTGAAAGTATAATTTGTGTAGGGAATCTTCCGAAAACACCTTCCTCATGAAATCACAATTATTGACTAGTATTTCATTTTAAGTTTATCTTTCCTACGTCTCACTTTGCTGTTAGTTTCCGTCTGGAAAGTTTCTCATCAGCCTCGTACACGTAAGCATTTCCATTATTCACGGGTCGTTTCGATTCGATCAATTCGATAAACACGGTGCTTCAGTCTCTCACTTCTCCTTTAGAATTTCTGCTCTGCCAGTACTCGGCCATAGAACAGAAAGGTTTGCCTAACACTATCCTCCTTGGCTTCTCCATAAGCCTAGCTGCCATCGTGCCATCGACGGTGCTCCCACAGGCTCGGTGGCCAGTAATGCCGCTGCGCTGTGTCCACTATTGTCCCGTGGTCAGGGCGCGGTACTATTCCCATCTGTCCACTTCAATTACGGTCATTGTATTCCCTTTAGTGCCGGCGTCGCAGAGTCCCTCTGCACCCCAAGTGCAAACTCTCGTGCTAATTTCATCTCACATTCCACCACCGTTCAACTTCATTGCAACTTTACTCTCTCCTGTCGTAATTGAGAAAGGGATAGAGTATTCACTCTCTAAAACTGAGCTCTGGTTTCTAAATCCCTGTCACACCAAACGAAGTTTGCGGGTGCAAATCTAGGCTGTAGTTTGGCTAGCTAAGTTGGTTTCTCCTTTCATTGTTTATTGTGCTTCTTGCTTCATTTCTGTTTTCATGTATCTCACAAAACGGCTAATATCTTTTCCGTATTCTGTTGATTTCAATTTATATTTTTCTCAAACTTTATTGTCGCTAAATTTCGGTGCCTATAAGCAAATCTACAGCAAACTTCTCGTCAGAACATTTCTGATAAAATACTTGCCTTTAATTTTTATCATTATTTTTTAAATTTTGAGATGAAACTTGAAAAATCAATTTAGAATTCAGTTTCCAAAACAATTTCGAAGAAGTAAGAAAGTTGACTAGTGTGTAAAGGTAAGGGAGCATATCTATCTAAGCGGTCCCCGTTTAGATAGTTATGTTGAGGATTTTTATTTGTCAAAAAAAATTTTTCGGATATGAACATTAGTATTATCTGCGACGCTGGCGTGACAATTTGGTCTCTTCCAAAGCAAATAAAATACATTATACGGTCCTTTTTTATCTTCAATTTACATTGAATAAGTCGTAATTACAAGCTTCAGTCAGAGTTGAAGATTATTTCTTTATTTACAATTATTTATTAAAAGTAATAAAAACGTATGCTACTTATAAATGATATGTTCAGTCTGCGTTTGGGTTGAACTCAAGGGTCTCTCCCCCTTTCTTTTTCCGTACATAGTTGAATTATGAATAAAGGTACCAACAGTTGTGGTAGCTAACATTGATAAACTATACATTTTCACTCCCAAGATTACTCCCGAAGAAAAACTTATTTGCACTGGGAAACGAACTACAGATTTGGTTGTATAGTATAGCTGACAAAATGACAGCCCACTCCTAAATCTACTCTTCCTAGCCAGAGAGCTCAATAAAACCTGTGCACAGTTAATTTAAATTTATAGACCATAAGTAAATCAAGGTCCAGAAAAAATACTTTCTGTAATATTACCAAAAAAGTTTTTTTTTCTCTGGAACAACTTTTAAATAACCAACCAAGTACGCCGCCGGACTCCTTCACTTTATTTTGAGGTGATGATTTATTATTCTTGAGACTTTTCCCTATTCATCACTCACAAGACCAAAGATAGTAGAAAGAACTCATCCGTGGACAAACCAGCAGTACCATCAAGTAGAGTTTATTTTTATATTTCTCTTCTTCCCAGTCCTTCACCTCCTTCTCTTAAACCTTCACCTCCTCTTCCTCCCCTTGCTCTTCCTCCTCATCTTTCTGCTCCACATCCTCCTGCGTTGTCCTCTTTCTTATCTGACTCCTCATCGCTTACGTGTTACTTAAGAAGAGAAAATAGTTTCGCTTTCCGAGATAATTATGAAATTACGAATAATGACGGATGATGGCTGTGATTATAAGGGATATATATGTATCAGAAGGTAAAATCAACCACAGGTCTACGCCGAAATGGACTACACAGCCATTGTCGCAATATATATATATATATATATATATATATATATATATATATATATATATATATATATATATATATATATATATCGGTTAAATGTGCCTGCGTTTCACGAAAATATACAAATACGCCGCCCTGCTGCACTCCGGCGAAAATCATCAACAACTCATCAACCATGAAGTAAATAATAATTTCGAAGATAATAATCCTGTTTGTTATAAAAAGATATCTCGTGCTAACAGAAAAGCGCGATATGGACCTTGGTTGCATTGTCAAAGATTTGGTAGAAACAACCTGTATTGCGGAACAAACTACGACCATATGGACAGTACACAAGACAGGTCTTCATTCTTTTGCGTTGTGTTGTTAGACAAACATGATCTACAGTAGTTAGTTATTCCAATAACTTCAATAGCAAATTTGTTGAACTCTACAAAAATGTATTTGCATAATCTCTGAATGGTGAAAAGTAAAGATTTAGGGCGACTGGAAAAATAAAAATGTCTCTCATAACAATATCATTCACAAGATACCAATAAATGTCTTTCTCGCAGTTATTGTCTCATTCATCAGGTCATCTTTTAAAGCCTTCATTAAATTTACGTATGACTGAGCACATCCACGCAACAAAATTTTTAAGAACTCTCTCCGACGGCATTTTTATTGCTCATTTTTCTTTTAAGTAGTAAACAGTACACAAACATTGTTCTAAGCTCTTCGAAAGACTGCATAATTGTGACAGAATCTTCTACTGAGCTTATGGTCTGATGGTAGTATTTTCATACGGAATCAATTTAATTAACTAATCGTAAGAACAACTACGTAAGTTGTATTTGACGTACAGGAAAGAAGTATAATGTTCGCACGTTAACGTGGGCCTCATAATCCCTATATCGATAACTAATCGTACGTACAACGCAAGAGCAAAGCTTTTCCACCACATGCGCTATGTACCACCAGTGACACACGTCAGAAAAGAACTGAACAAGCGCAGAAGTTTTAAATCGCAGCTTTTCCTCCCTAACTATCGGCTGCTGTCAGACAAGTTCCCCTTCGTCATTCAACGAGGTGTCGCCGTGTGTGCGATTTGCCATAGATGAATGCTCTTCAAGCACGATTGCGCCACAGGCAAAGAGCACCAAATGTACGGCATCGTTTGATCGCTACGTAGCTCCGTTTGCTCTCACACCCACGCACCAACTCACCAGCTCGTTGACGGGCACTCGGCTGGGAAAATGACCAATTTATGGAAGTGGGTTCCCCTACATCTCGCAAGATGAAATGCCACATTCGAGGATTTGTACTACGTGAAACATAGGGTTTAATTTTGTATACAGCCAAACTCGAGAATTTGAAATGGTCTTCTCTAAGCCATGGAGTGTGACAGGTCTAAAAAGCTTGCCCAACCTCGTCAAATAGCAAGCGGCTTCAGCATTTCTTCCCCTCCCTGGCTCCCGTCCCCCACCGCATCTCCCACGCGCTCGCAGCCCGCCCGCCCCTCGCACAGCGGGGTGCGGTGCGCGTCCTAATTACGCCGCGTCCACGCGTCGACGGGCGAATAAGCGCCCGACAGAATGAACGGCCCGTCAGGCGTCGCGCCCGCCGCCCCCACGCCCCCGCCGACCACCGCCCACCGCCCATTGACCTCTCTGCCCGCCGCCGCACGCTCCGTCGACCTCTGCCCACCGTGCCGACGCTCCGGCTCACACCCACGCTACTCCTGGCGTCGCCACGCGCTGACGCGCTGAGTGGCTGAGTGAGGGGGAGCGGATGAGCGAACTTTCGAGGACTTTGTTTTTAAAAGGGAACAAGTCCAACTGGGCAAATTTTGCAACAGAAAGAAAACTTACTATAGCTCAAAACAGTTATAATTTCAAATCAATATATCATTGTGCATTTTTCTGGAAGAGAGTGAAGTATTTCATAGCAAATTTTAAGTTATTCCGTATTTTATTTCTATGTTATGAGGATTTGAATTTTGGGTTTGGTACATGACGTTTGGACGCTTGAATTTGATAATCACCAAATAAGTATCAAGACTGTTTTTAATTATATTTATAATTAGCATATTGAAAGAAACGTGTTTAAATGATTAAAACTTGGAAAAATAATGAACTTAAGATTATTTAGGTATTAATTTCATTCATCATAATATCATTAGAATCTTCATATTCATTGACTACTCCTATATTATCTTCTACTACAGTTTTTTTTTCACTGAAAGCTAAAGCCGAATTGGCACATTTTGCCGTGAAATGAGAATTTGACGACCTCTGTGAACAAAAAATGGAAGTGTTTATGCAAATTGATAATTTAGATTCTGATACCCACGACATATGTGCCGCCATCTATAGTTTAAATTTCGAAAATTATGAATTGTAACATTATTCTTATTTCGTGTTTCCCGGCTCATTAACTACTTGGGTTATTATTCCTGCGCCTTTGGAGCATGTCGTACCCGAATGTAACTGTGTACCCACTGGAACACGTAATTCGGTGCTGTTCCACACGTCGATTTGCGGGATTTTATCTCCAGCCAGTAACTTCTCCAGGATAATTTCGCAACCAGTGTACGCTCTAAACTCCTGACTGGTCCCTCGAACAGTGAGGTTGTGTGTATGTGTGTGTAATGGAAGAAGAGGTGACAATGCTGATGAAGGGAAGATTTCACGTGGAACATGGCCCGTTTTTTAGGATACTGCCCGGCCATTCCCTAGGGGCACACGGGCTCATCAGCAGGCTCCCTCACACATCGAAGCCGCGAGCGTTGGGCACCAAATGTGTTTTTTATTTTTTAAATTCTATTGCTTGCGTAACAATACTTTTTTGATTTCCCTCGGTATATGTAACGACAAATCAACACAAAACAGTGTAAAATCTCGTTATGAAAAAAATTAATTTGGCCATTTCCAGGACACAGTTCATGTTTTGACACCTAATTCATTATTTTCATAGTAAGGAACCAAAGAATTAAAATAAAATAAATTGCAAACAAACCTTCCTAAGAGTAAATGAAATTGTCCTGAGATTGTGGTATGCAAAAGGTCTCTTGTATGTGCTCGTGTCTCTTGTGGTATGCTTTGTCTCATGTATCAGATCTTTGATTTCTTCCCCTCCCCTCGACTATTAAACGTCCCTCCCTGAAGAAAATTTGCCAATTCGCAATCGGATAGAGATGAACTAATTCAGATGTGGAGGAAAACGTCTTAGCAAAACTGTTCTGCATAATAATATGAAAAATTTTTCTAATGACATATTCCTGGTATACTTATTTTTTTCACAACAGTATGTTAACGAATTTGCTAGTTCCGTAATCTTCAAAGCTTGTGCATACAGCGAACCAAATTGATAAGCATTGTGATAAATGTCACCGAAGAGAAAATCGACGTTCTTCTTATGCATCCCACGGCAAAGGCAAGTATCTCGATTGATGGAATTGACTAATAGTGTGAATAACACGCGAGTAACAGCGCTATCACGCGCAATTTCTTCGACTCACACAAGCAGTGTTCTGTGAATGCAACTGAAATTCTTGTGCAAACTGCAACAATATGGCTCAGGGCATCAACTGATGTCACTGCGATGCCTGTGGTCGGGAGGTCCTAGTTCGAGTCCCGACGGTAGCAGGATTTTTGACTCTAGCTAGATAGCTAGGACGAATTCAGCCGCTGTCTGGAGAAGAATTCTAGTGGCCAGCTGCTCTGATTGAGAGTTTTCTGTTGTTTCTCTGACCAATACCAGGCGTATTCCGGAGCAGTACTCTAACAAACGGGCCATGGACCGCGAGCGATCTTTCCTTCCTCTTCCTTGTTCTATCGTCACTCTTTACTTAAACACATTCATGAAGTACACTGCTATGGTGGGAGACTGGTCGGGAGCTTGCCTCGGCTGGAGCGGTACCCCTGAAGGGAGATACCTGGTTGGGAAACTCACTCAGCCGACAGGTTGGTCAGCGCCGGATCTCGCTATCCAGCGAGGGCACACCACCTTCCGAGGAAAAAAAACAAACGAAGACTAATGACCTTGGAAGTTGACGCGTTTGATTCAATCATCAATCGAAAATTACTGAAATAAACACGGGTAAACATACTCCTGAAGATGAAACGCCATAAGAATTATTTATTGGTAATAATAAAGAGAACATAGATATTTACACCTAAAATTGCCCATCCTACGTATTTTATAGGATGAAGTAATTTTGTCAATGTTCCTCGTCTTAGATCATAGATCAATGGTCAATGTGTCATATGAAATATTTTGCGGTGTGTATTTGTAGTATTTGTAGTTTGTATATTGTGCGGTGTGTAGTTGTAGTTTGTATTAGTAAAATTTTGCTATTTCATGACCACCATTTTACAGTCTTGACAACCTCTTGATTGCTGCTGACAACGATTACTAAATCCTAATTATGTACGAGCTCATCCCCACAAGGCCTACTAGTTATGAGACAATTCTACATTTGTTGAGCTGTTGCAATAGGCAACAAGGATTACAATTGGTATTTAGGAATGAGCCGACGTCTGTGATGTCATCCATTCTAAGTTAGAGCGTGAAACTGGGCTGTAGGTAAGTGGATGCAATCCCGAATAAAGCCTGGACGTTTGTCAAAGTGGACAGTAAGGAAGAAGAACCAGCCTGTAATCCATATAGTCTCATAATGTCAGTCCTGTTTACTACGTCAATACCCGTGAGGAAATAAAATGAAAAAGGATAAGAAGAAGAACCGAAAAAGAGGTAATTACTTTTGCTGAATATAGCAGAGTTTGATTTATAAAACAGAGTTTGACTCGAACACCCTTTGACTTGGGGAGTGTGTCACGCCTTTGTGCATGTCAGCGGAGTTAATTGAGTGCCGACAGCGCACGACGTATTTTCCCCGTTTCATGCGAGATGTTTTAATGGTTAATTGTGCATTTGTGACCCTTCTTATAACATGTGTTTAGTAAAATTCTGGTGCTTGCAAATATATTCAGTTTATATCAATATACAATAACGTCCTTGAAATTCAGCACTGCTATTACGCTAGTTAAAGGAATTACGATCATCAACTTCCGAACGCATTTCTAATGGACTATTGTAATTACGAGTACTTAACAAATAGTTAATGAATACATTTTAACTTTTTTACTTTTACAGTCTCGGAGACTTAAAAAGGCGATTAACTGGGCGATAAACCTTTGCATGGTTTATGTTGCTTGTATTTTCATTTCATGTGCTACCGGCACCACTTATTGCACCAGCCCCCAGATTCCCTTGTATTGAGTATCATAATTTTGGAAAGTATAACCAAAATTTTGCTTGACTGAATACAAGTCGATGAAGTCCAATGACACTTGGATAATGTGAAGAGGAAACTACTCGTGTAGAATAAAATACTAAAGTAATTCCTAAAGAAAATTTAAGCGATAATACGATATTTTGAATAAATATTACAAAAAGAGAAAAGTTATGTGTTCTTGGAGAGAAGTTGTAATACAAACACGAAAAGAAATCAATGTATGGATGGCTTGGGAGATTCGATTTCGAAGGAGGAAGTTGCACTAGTAACTCTAAGAAATGTTTTAAAGTAGATTGTTATTATTAGAGAAATATTATTTCTTTAGCAGCAGTGAGACCGTTAATAAATTTACAATGAAAATAATGTTGTTGAATCCTTTATTAACGTTTAAACTCCTAAGACGAGAATAATGTAGATAATATATAGATACAATGAAATGAACATTCGGCATGGAAAGGCAAGTGCTTTCTAATTGTAGTACATTAGGCATCGTACTCTTAAATATGTTGTCATATAAAGTCAGACAGAGAAACATGCGCAAGCAATCGATTTCGAATTAAGAAACATCGACCTGACCTATAGTCTTGACTTTTCCACCATGACTCAGAGTTACACGTTTTTCATACGGAAGACAGTTTCATTCTCTATCATATAAGACTCGGTAGTTCAGTGGGTTTTGTCTAGGTAAGATATCTTTTTTTCCAAAGATCTTGAACGATCTAAAAACTCTCCCAATTACTGATTGCCGATAAGACCTGCGCAGTAACGTAGTCTTCGCAAGAAGGTCTTATGAACCTTTAAATTGCAACAGTAATGTAGTATATGAAACTACAAGGGATGCAGAATTCACATGAGTAGAAATAACTGAACGGCATCTTGTTCCCCTGGTTCAAACGGCAGCGCTAAATTGGTGCGCCTTTCATATCAAATTAACTTCATTCTTCGTCTCCTTTTCTTCTTCTTTGGACCTCTCAAAGTCAGCTTATATTGATTGTCCGCAGCCGCCTGCCCTCCAGAATTGTGAACCGTTTGTGACTCAAAACGAGCCGCCTGCTATTCGAGTGAACATCACAACGTATTTTATTTGAAAGGAAATTATTTCTCGAACATCGCAACGTTAACTTTTCTGGAATCGTAGCATGCCATATTCACTTACTGGTTTTGTCTCGCTTTACATGTCTAGAGACAAATCAACCATATCAAGGACAAATTATACACAACGTGTTTTGTGGAAATGATTTAGTGTCCTTACAATTTAAATTGTTGTTTTGAATCCTTATGCAAATGATCTGGGAAACGAACCAAGGCACTTAAATGATTTTTATGGCATTTCAAATTCAAAATTAGGCGCACACTTCCTTCTTTTCAACCTCTACAAGAAAATATGAATCCCACACAGGTTATGAATGCTACATTTATGCAAATTCGGTTTCTTCAAGCTGAACTTCGTAATTTTGTCTCTAAAAAATGATTACAAACTAGCATGGAAGATTACATCACTAGGATGCAAATTAATGTTTCCGTAGTTATGGAAAATATAATTTCAAAAAAGAGAAAATTTCAAGTAATTTGTAATAAATTCACTCCGCGTGTATTTAAATGTGTTAGGTATTCAAAAAATAAATAGCAGTTAAATGTTTTTCAACCTTCTTACTATCGTGATGCACGAAGAAGTAATCGGAATAGAGAAACAAAAGAGAAGGAAACATACGATGTGGGAAATGCTCAGTGATAATCCAAATAATGATAAAAATCTAGAAATTTATAGCTATGTACGAAATAAAAACTTTTTTCCTTCACTTGTGATACAAATATTTGTAAAAATATCATGATGACTGCTCAACGGGAAGAGCTGCTTCGCGTCTCTAATACTGGGGCGGGAGGAGAAAACGTACCGTCATCCTATTAACACAGTTTTAGGGCCCTTTAAATGTTTTAATTATTATCTATACGGGCTGTTTGCGCTCACCAACATAGACTACAAAATATTGATGGTATTCTAACGGAGTAATCTTAATGTGTGGATGGTTTGCGTTAAGTTCTTCTGTCTTCTATAAATCTCAACTGGAAAAAATCTAGTTTTTAAAATTGCAGTGCCATCTTTGTGTCTTGAAGCAATAAATGTGTTGCATTATTTTAGATCGCCATTTAGGTTTGTAAGAGTTATAGTAAGTTAAGTGAATTAAAGAAACCTCATATTTGTAGTAGTTTCTCAATATGAAAGGTCATTTTACACGTACAATTGCAATTTTCAAATGTAGTAATTTTCTTGAAGAAAACAAAACGAATATGCCATGAATGGAATTATGTAATTTATATTATATTTTGTTTTTTTAATTCCGTTTAATATTGTCCCCAATATTAATTCGAATTGATCTCTGCTCAATTATAAATATTTTGAGCACTTTTGAATTCTCGCCTAGAATTCACTTCAATTTCAATTTTAAAATCCGCTTTTTTTTCATATTTCTAATTAAGTCAGTTACAAATATGCGGATGAAAAACATATTTGGCTTGTCACTTTCTACCTTTTCATTTCAAGCTTAACGTTTGTTGGCAAATTTCATCAATGATTAATTAGTAGTGAAGAGGCTGGATTCTTGGCACCCTTCCATACTTTTCATTACACGATGAAGTATGTGCTATAAATATGCCCATTGTAAAGGCTGCCGAATTGCTCGCCTCATGAAATGAGTGCTATTCCAGGAATACCTCCGAAAGGCACTGTGGGATGCAAAGTAATGAGTGGTATGCGAAGTATTGCGTAGGCTGACATTTCATCACTCGGTGGAAAAATAGTCTGTCTCTCGAATTTTCAAAGATGAAGGTACCGACTGATGCATCCCAAATTTATCTCCTCATAAACTATTGTTGTCTGTTGCTTTGATAATATTTTTTTGCACAACTGACAAATTAATATTTTCAGAACAATGAAGCATTTGATAAATGAACTTATATCATTAACCTCCTATGATACATACAGGAAATTTATTCTGTATCAAAATATGTATTGTGATCAATGAAATAGGGTGACTCTGTTCAAGGGGAACGAGAACGACCACCATGTTTCAAGACTGGAACACATCGAAAGAATGCAGGACTCTGAAATCAAGAAATTCGAATAAACAAATTATTACAACCTCATATGTTGCAGATCACGTAATTACTCTGCGTCATAATGTATTTCCCCTTCGTACTGACAGTGTTATAAATGTGGATTTTCGAAAAGTCATATTACTTGAAATGATTTTTCATCATAATAACTCACAGAATAATACAGATATGAAGTAAGTGATGCGAGTATCAATTTGCATTGAACGAGTTTCAAAATCATCTTTCTATTACTCTAGTGATATTTTGAATATTGAATGTCAACCAAAATCTTGTTTGGGTTCTTTGGAAACATTTAGCAAGCCTTCATGAACTCTATAACCAACAGTTCAACGTTTGAGCTGTGTCTCATATGCCCATGAAACACACTAGCGCCATTTCCCACAAACATTGAAATGTTTAGAATAAACAAGATATTTTCGAAAAATTATAGGTAAAACAGTTTAGAAATAAATAAACTGAAAATTAAAAAAATATTAAAGTTGCAAGTGAGACACGAAAACCTCTCCAGCCATAAAAATCTTCGCCGCAGGAGGGATTGGTCCCTTATCCTTGGTCCACATTTAAATGAGGAATTGTAAACTTCCGCCCGGGTGCCCAGTATCTCGATGGTTCTTAAATCGTGACCATAAAAATCGCTGCACAAAGAAACTGCATGTGGATTCCGTTCCCCCGGGTGTAACAATCCGGGTGTCCCCGAGTTGTGGACTTGGTTTAGTCATTGGTACTTCGCTGGCAGGGATTAATCTCGCCGCGTGAGAGTGGCCCTTAGCCTTGAGGTGCCTAAAGCTTTGAGGTGCCGAAGCGGTCTCACCCAGGTCCAAGGCCGATGCAGAGGCGCCCGGAGTAAACAAGAGGTCTGGGGCAGTAGATCCGCGGGTCCTCTATTTGAAACAGAAGTTACGTTCCCGGCCAGAAAGAACAGTGATTTACGCACCAAGGGCGTTATAAGGTTTCTAATGAGCGAGTGGCGACAAAAAGCCCGAGGGCTTTAGGCCCGGAGGTCTTTTGTTTCGCGAGATAATTAGAACCAATTAACGCCCGTGGTATATTCAAGATTTATTTTTTACCTAAGTTTAATGATCCAAATTTACTTATTTACTAATTAAGTAGATATTATCGTCACTCGGTTTGCCTTTTCGTTCCAAAATTTCCCTCCCCGAATTCCCTCCTCAAAGAGCATATAGCTTCATTCATCTGTTTTCATATTTTCCTCGTAACTTACCGGCATTTCCCGTGTAACTTACCTCAAGCTTCTTGATCGAGGTAAGTTATGCAATGTATATCGCTCTACGTATCGAAGGCAATATAAGCAATAACGTATCTGTGCAAAATAAACAGAATCTTTTCTCCATGCAACAGGTATAAATTCCAGCTGTTAATTTGAATTAGAAACAAATACATTTTTAATTTGAATGAAATAATTTGGGGCTCCAATTAAGGTGGTGCCCCAAGCAACTTGTTCTATACAGAGACTCTTTTGGGCGTCTCTAGATAGATGTTTGCATTGCGTTCCATGTGTCCGGAAATAGGATTAACGGTGTAAATGTACACGCAACGGTTGAGAATAAGAGCTAGTTTCAGGGGTCCACCTAAACTCTCCCTGGTGAAGTACAAGCTTCGCAAAATGACACACCGCCGGTGGGTTGACAATAAAGTAATTTTAGACATCTAGGATAACATCATTGAATTCTCTAACAGTGCAATGAGCTCCGTTTTTGGCTGCCGAAGACTAACCAAGCACTAAGCAGAATGCAGAAAGCATTTTCGTTTCAATCTAATATGACACGAATTCTCTGATTCGAAAGCGCAAATGTCGTCTGCTGCAGATGTATCAAGTGAGTGTTTCGCAGTTTTTCTACCGAGCCACTCGATTTCCTTCCGCTGTGTGCGCGCTCTCGCTCGCGTTTGCCCCGTGCCGCGGGTCCACGAGCGATTCAAAGGTTTTGGAACTCCCCGTCACGCGGTTGTCAGATGAAAGGAGCGGCCCGGCGCGGTCGGCAACACGCAAGCAGGCGCGCGGGCGAGCTGGAGTTGCACGTCAACTGCCAGCGACGCTATCGGCCGCTTTTCACAGAGGACGCATTCACGGGCAGCGCCGAGTCGCCGCGGCGGTGGGGGCGGCGGGGGCGGCGGGGGCGGCGGGGGCGGCGGGGGCGGCGGGGGCGGCGGGGGCGGCGGGGGCGGCGGGGGCGGCGGGGGCGGCGGGGGCGGCGGGGCTGCTGCTGATGGCAAACGGTGGGGTGCCCCTCGGCCCGCGCGCGTTTGGAACAAACGTGTGTTGCACAAGCATCGCAAGCAGTATTTTTGCATCTCGCATTTGCTGTTTGATAGGGGAACGGCCCGTGGTGTAGTGGTTTGGCCGCACATAAAGCTGGTAAACTGGGCTCAAAGTTCGCTCGCTCCATGTGGGATTTGTAGGGGATAAAGCTGGTTCGCGGAAGGTTTTCTCCCGTTCCCCCTCTCTCTTATTCCACAATTTCTGGTTGTTTTTCGTGGTTTCTACGATCAAACAGCTGGCCAATGCCGGAGCTGCACGCTGACAATCGGGCATGGACCGCGCGCGATTTTTCCTTCCTCTTTCATGTCCTGTCCTCACCATTTAATTACACAAACACATTTACACTTACATACTCTACACTATCACACGTGTTGGGAGACCTGTCGGGAGGGTGGAACTTGTCCCGGCTGGGCCACTGCTCAACTGGCGGCTCACAAGTCACCGGTAGGCCGTCGCCGAATTTTACCATCAACCGGGGGAAGATCACAGCCACCTAGTGCGAGGAAAACCAGCACTACACTTACGGGACACGTGGGGTCTTGAATTTTGTCGCGCTCAGAATCACTAGTCAATCAATCAATCCACCATTGCTTAATCATCATTTGAAATCGTATCAATATCATTACTCATCATTACTCAAATTTTGTACCACGTACCTTCACGCTGCAAAAGATTGAGTTATTCGGCAGTCGTTATGTAGATAATAGAAAATAAATAAGGAAATTTGCAAACTCTGAATGCTGGCTCTAAACAACTTTAAGGAATTGCAATGTCAACGAAGAGTCAATCTACATATGAATATTTTGGGATTTTGTGGATTGTTATTTTATTGTCAAACGAAAAGAATTAATAGCATACTATCATATTTTGGTCCGCTCGTTAGTCGTTCAGAATATTACAACGCCAAAAGATATTTACAATATGTAAAGGTCGCCGCATGTATTTACTCTGCATTCAGAAATGGCAAAGACGGAAGTTGTATTGGTCGAAACGTGCGCATATTTGAGACATTAGCATCTGAGTAATGCTATAAACTAGAAATGTGATGCATGGCATGTTATCCGCAAATGTCGTGCATTTCCTGAAAGGTACAAGGGAAGTCACTTAGCAGTTTCGCGTGGGAAGTGTCTGTGATGTCTGTAAAAGAGAGCACAAATATTCGCCCGTCTCGTGAAGAGAGAACTTCAACGTAGAGATAACAAGGAACGAAAAGCGTAACCATGAATCGCGAAGAAGCATTCTTAAAAGTGAACCACTTTTATTTGCTTTTTTTGTTTGACATACGACCTTCTTTGCGGAATGCACGTCTTGTCATCCATTATTAAATGTCGTTCGTACGTTCTGCACCATTTAAATTGGACTAACTTATCCAATTAGTATGTTTCAAAATAGAGCCGTGAACTCGAAAATTGACTTTCGATTATGTACTTTCTTCTTTTTACGAATCGACAATCTGAGTCTCGTTAGTCAGGCACATATCGTTCGCAAATTAACCTCAGTTCTTAACTGGTAATTTGTATGTGACAGTATAATGACAATCCAAGTTCCATATTCATTGTATGCCTTTTTTCTTTTAAAGATTACTCTTAGATTATGTTTTTCTGTCTCATTTTATCTATGCAATTTTTTCTTTTCCATCCTCGTTTTTTCTTCTTCTTCTTCTACTCCATGTTTTATCGATTAGTACGAAAGTGTAATTACATTCACAAATTATTCATAAAAATATTTTTAATTTCCAGAGTGATATTGATTTAACTATTAGTGGCATAATTGTAAACTATGTTTTTGCCGTATTATATTACATCATTATAGGCACCTTCACATTTCCACATCCGTACGTGGTGGCCATAGGCTAAAAAGTAGTGTGGAAAAACGACAATTTATTATGGAGGCGCGTTATTTTGTAACAACAGTCAACAGTTCTTACTGCGGGAGTGTTTAAAACGCTTATGAGTTACGATGAAGCTCTTCTTATTCGATTTTGAGTGGAGTTCACACATATAGTGCTACCATTTTGCACACCATTCTCCTGTCAATGGCATCATCGTGGCGTACAGCCAAAGGACTGTAGTACGTATCTTTCAATAACGCCATGGCCCGAACACGAAAGTAATGACTATTATTACGTATTGTTTGGTGCCTAGTTCGTCATTCTTTCCTCTCTCAACGAGTTATGTGCTTTTCTCTTACCGTAAAATATTTAAGGGTTTAACTATTTTTTCTTTGCTAAAAAACAAAGAAAAATTGATAGTATTGCGTGAAGTATACTGATATAATTAATAATAATTTCAATTAAATCTGATTTCTTCGGCAGCGCCTACCACAAAATTGGAAGAAAAAGAATGGATATAAATTACAAATGAACATTCATTTCATCATCTTGACCTGTATTTTAGTTGTCTGAAAGTAACGGACTTTCACATGATTCACTTTTCGTTCAAAACCGTGCAATCTCGTAGGTACTCTACGCAAATTTTGTACCCTTTTCTATAATAATTTCTCTAATACGAGTGCGCACAATGTACTCGTATTACGCACTGTTAATTAAAATCAATAAAAAAAAACACAGCAGAAAGTATCCTGTGCCTATTTTCGCCATGTCTGAAAACCTAGAGTAAATTCTAGTGAAACGATGTACTTTCATCAAACAGACCTTGTTGACATGTTCCATCGCATCTGTAACTTCTGTGCATTCGAAAAATCATGGAAGCTTAGTCTTTGACAGAATGAAATGTCGGGAGGAAACGAATGCGCGAAACTGATTATCGATGTTTTCTCTCCAATTCCGAATCCCTCATCAAGGCCTCTATGCGCGGGACGCTACCACGTGTCAGACGAAGAGCGCGAGCGGCAAAAGCGCGAGGGAGTGTGAATTCGTCGGCAATCGCCGGTTGGACCCCGAGGCACGGCACGGCAAGGCATGGCAAGGCGAGGCGAGGCGAGGCGAGGCGAGGCGAGGCGAGGCGAGGCGAGGCGAGGCGAGGCGAGGCGAAGCGAGGCGAGGCGAGGCGAGGCGAGGCAAGGCGAGACGAGGCGTGGCGAGGCGAGGCGTGGCGAGGCGAGGCGAGGCGAGGCGAGGCGAGGCGAGGCGAGGCGAGGCGAGGCGAGGCGAGGAGAGGAGAAGTTCCCGGCACCTCGACGATTGCGGATATCCCTGGCAGGCGCGGCTCATTTCCATTTATATTTACATTCCACAACTTGTCGTTTCCAGTGCGACGTCTCGGCGTCCGCGGCCGCCCGCAATTACTGTTGTCAGAGGCTCCGCGTGAAATACCGTCCACTCGGCGGCCAGGTGGGCGCTTCGAGGCAGTGGGGGTTGCAGGGCGGAGGGGGAAGATGGGGAGACGGAGAAATGCGGCGGTGGGCGAGTTGGAAAGTCAAGGACGCGCCACCCGGCGGTAAGAGTAGCGGGATATATGGTGATAGCGGGGGTGCTGAAGTTGTGTGAGTGGGGGTGGAAGACCACGAAATATCCACATTGGTGGAGATGGAATACAATGAATATAGCAAGGTAAAAGTGCAGTGGTAGGGGTAGGTGAAATCGACAGGAAAATTTGGAGAATGTGAAGATTGGCAGAGGTGCGGAAAGTGTATGTCGGAGTGGTAGCGATGTTGGCAGGAGCTCGGGACAGTGAACGCGGAGAGGGTTCTGGAGTGAAAGGGGAATACGTGGAAATCGGAGGAATTGCGTCTGGAGTTGGAATAAGACATGATGGGGTGATCGTGTCAAAGTGAACGATCAGGCCCGGGAAACGGGGATGAAAAGGTCTAAGGAGGTGGAAGACGCAATGGAAGAGGATGGGGTTGCAGAAGAGGCGAGAACGGTGAGGAAACAGTTGACTGAGGCTTCATAGCTGCCATAAATGTAAAAAGGCAGTATGAATGGAAGGGCGTCGGGGGGTCGCGGGGACGGTGAGGGCGTTGGATATGGTGGGAATGGCCACAGCGGCGGGGTGGCGGGGACGGCCAAGGCGGGGACGGCGTAAGAGGCGGCAGCGGCAATGAATTGGCGGGGTTGAGAGGAGCGGTGGGAGAGGTAGAGCGGGGACAGGGGAGCCTGCGTGACGGCGAGATCCCACATAAAGGCTTCCACAGACGGGTGCGGTAGATCCGCAGCGGGTGCGGCGCGGAAATTTCCGAGCTAGACGCGGCTACGGAATTCATGGGACCGTTCACACGGGAGCGTCAATTAAGAGTCAGCGTTTGGTGACGACTGGCAGTGCCGCGACGCTCGCCGCCCGGGCAGGTCTGAACGAGTCTTTAAGGCTTCCACAGACCGACGCGGAAGATCCGCAGCCTATGCGTATTGGCCGCAGCGGAAGTTTCGCGTCACATGTTGCCTTAGGAGCACGTTCAGACCTGATTGGCAGCGTTTAATCGGCGGCGATATTTGTAACGCAGTCAGACGCGTTTCTTTCGCTGCAGCTCGAGTTTTCTGGAAGTCCTCCCGTGTTTAGGAGTCTTCACTCCTCTCTGGTTCGAACGACCTTGCCAACCGTCACCAAACGCTGACTATAATTAACGCTCAGGTGTGAACGGTCCCGCGAATTCCAGGGCCGCGTCTAGCTCGAAACTTTCCGCGCCGCACCCACAACGGATCTACCGCGCCGGTCTGTGGGATCCGTAACAATGGGGAAGAAGTGCGGCGGCGGGAACGCTGACGACGAGAACGAGGGACGAGTTAGCCGGGAGCGGTGAGCTGCTGGCGGTGGCAGGAGTGACGGGAAAGTCGTGGCGGGAGGGGGTGCGGCGAGGATTGCCTACCGGCGGGTGAAAAAGCGCGGCAGTGGAAGTGGCAAGGACAGAAGAAGAGGCGGCGGCAGAGAGATAGCAGGGATGGCAAGGTGCGGGAGAGGTGGAGCGGGGGAGAAGCGGGACAACGAGACGTGGGGGGAAGGAGAGCGTCTGCAGGAGCGGCTAGGACGGTGGAAGACGCGCTGGCTGTTACAGGGAAATGGCGGGGGCAGCGAGGTAGCGCGCGTGGAAGCGGCGGGAGAGGTGGAGCTGGCGGCGGCACCCGCCTCACGGCGGATGAAAAAGCGCGGCAGCGGCAGCGACGGATGCGGTGGCGGTGCCAGTGAGGTGGCAGGAGCCGGCAGGTGGCGGTGGACGGCGAGGTGCCGGGATGTGAGGCGCGGCGTGAAAGGCGGAGCGGGAGGCAGCGACGTGGGGGGGGGCTACGTGGTGGGCGGCGATGTGGCGGGGTGGCGATGTGGCGGGGACGGCGATGTGGTGAGGGCTGCGATGTGGCAGGAGTGGTGATGTGTCGGGGGCGGCGATGTGTCGGGGGCGGCGATGTGTCGGGGGCGGAGATGTGTCGGGGGCGGCGATGTGTCGGGGGCGGTGATGTGGCGGGGGCGGCGATGTGTAGGGGGTGGCGCGATCAGCTGGAGGGGCGGGGTGGTGGAACGGCGGGGACGGTGGGAGCGGCGGGGTGGCGGGGTTGCGTGGGCGGCGGGGCGGCGGGGCGGCGGGGCGGCGGGACGGAGGGAGCGGTGAGGTTGGCGGGGGTGGCAGGCGCGCTGGAAGAGGCGGAGCGGCGGGGGGCGGGGCAAGAAGCGCGGGTTTTCCGCGCTCTCATTCGAGGCTTTCCCTCTCGCGGGAAGCGCGGCCGCCTTATTTAGAGGCGCGCTGAAAGGAATGCTTTGCAGGCGAAGCGCCGGCCGGGCGCGGGCGCGGGCGCGGGCGCGGGGCGGCGCTTCGACGGAAGGGCTGCCTTCAGACTCCGGCTTTTTGTTTCGCCACTCCTCAGCCTCTAATTGTATGTCTGCTTTCCATTTGTTTTTTCTTACTTTTATTATCTTCATCCGCTTTTCTTTTTATTTTCACCGAGAAGTTTCTATAGCTTTAAATTTTCTCTCTCTGATCTCATAATCGTTCGCTTTCTTTCGCACCTTATCATTTTGTGTCGTTTCTATTTCAATCATGTTTTTATCGTGCTTTGTACTTCCTTCATTTACACTTTCCTTCCCTGCACTTTCGATCGTCTGTTCATGTAGTGTTAAAGAGTACTCCCGTATGTTTTATATTCGAGTTTCTTTCTTCGCAATGGAGATATCAATTGTAAAATATTATTAGTAGTTTATAGTAAAGTTTACTGTAAAATATTATTATAGTTTAGTTGTATAATCATTTTATCATTTTAGTTCTAATACCAGCAATTTCAGACGGAATGTATAGTTTCAAGCTTTAACCCGTGGAAAATTATATGGGTAAAATATTCTTATATCGTTCCCATTGTTAATTCTCTCCGAACTCCGCTTCTAAGTGCTAATGCTAGGCAGTATCCATGCCTGATTATTGGTTATAATTGATTTTACAAAAAGCTTTGATGCTTGCATTAGCTTTATCAGTTTTGTAGTGAAAACGAATTCATTTTCCGTAAGTCAAATCACCGTAATCACCGAAATTGTGATTTATATATGAAAGATAAGACTTGTTCATCTCAGTATATGTTAGTGGATATAGGATAGTTTCCATTATAAGATTGTGTCGTTGACGATGACCCAAATCTACTGTTGCTCTCCCTCGAATATTTTTCGCAAAAACTACTGTGCCTTATTTCGAACTGTGGAGGAGTCGCAATTTTGTCTCCGAAATTTAATTTGGAATACTGTCGAACTTGATATGCAATAACACAGGTACACAAAAAAAAATTGTCAGACCCAAAGACTTGACACATGTTTCTCTATGTATGTCGACGCGTTGAATCCGAATCTGAAGCCAGAATTGCGCCACCACCCGCCTTTCTTTTAATTACATGTTTTTTTTCGCAATTAAAAAAAGGAGTGTGATGGCGAATTTATAACTTGATATTCGGATTCAGAGCGTGTGAAAGACATAGAGAAACATGTGTAAAGTCTTTGGGTCTGACAACTTTTCCTTTTTTGTGTGTGCCTGTGTAATTTGCGAGATCGGTTTGGTGTTTCAATATTACTTGGAGGAGTAAAATGGTATTCTTTCTACCCGTTTTTTTCAGTTCCTATTGACACGCATCTAGTGCTAGACGAAGAACAGCTATTGTGGAAATGGTAACGATTCCTTAGCTGTGAACTGCTTGCGGTCAAGTGCCGTTCTTCTCAAAACAAAACTACAACTCAGGTACAACATTTGGTATTTTCTCGTAATACGAAGTAAATACCAGAGTTCTGAGTCAGAGGCAGTCAAACAACTAATTATTTCAGAAGAAAATGTATTTAAACACGAAAGGCATTAAATGAGATGCAACAAAACCTTTCTCGTACTTTTTGTAGGCATCGACAGGTGTAAAAAGTCGAATCAAAGATTCATGAGAATGACAAAATGTAGTGAATAGAAAAAATATAAAGATAGTACGTTCGCAATGAAAAAGGAGAAAGCAGTTCCGTGACCTTTTGAAATGAATTTTTTTATTTTTCTCACTATTTGTAATGTTAACGTAATATTTATTATATTAGATGAACCAGTGCAAAAATATTGCAATTTGAACTAGGACATATGTTATCCTCTGCGTTGTTTACTGACAAGCCCGTGGCCAGCCGGACGAAGAAGCGGAGAGGGCAGGTACGATGGACAGATGTGACTGATAGGCGGACAGACATCGCTTTTTGTATAGGAGTACTTCGTTTAAACTCAGTATACAAGTAAAATTTTCACATATATTGAATATAATGTTTTCGATTGTAGATCAAGTACGACCATTACTTTCGAAATCATTACTCAGGGTTTGCACTTTCGCCAAACGCTATATTGCACGAGATAATAAAAAATCAAGAAACTGATATTTAGTGCCACCCTACTTTTTACAGCCCAAGAATAACTCCAAATATCAAAGCATTACAAGTTGCCCTGAAATATTAAATAATTTCAATATTTTAACATACAAAAACTATTTTTCATTTCCTTGCTCTTTCAATGTACAACAAACTGCATTTTAGGTTGGAGATTAATGTCTGCTCATGATATTTCGACCTTAATTGAAGTACTTTCAAAAATCATCCCTCAGGTTTCACACGTTCTGATGCGATGTATCGACCACATCAGATATCGAAAACAGAGGCGCGGAGACCCTTACGCCGTTGTGAACGCACTCTATGGGCGAGTGCGCCCTGGCAAGCGGCCCCTGTTTGCTCTTCGCGATCTGCCTATTTGCATTTGACTCAAACAGGCAATATGAATGCAACGTCCACATCAGCGACACAAGAGGGAGTTTCGGCGGGGTCGAGAGCATTGTGCGATGTGAGAGCTCTACGAAAATATTCCTCGTTGCACACTTGTGTGGCGATATTCCTCGCATCGCAGCGACAGACAGGCCAGGGGGGCTCAACGCGTCCTCCATTAAGCTGTTCGATTGAAAACCATACTGCGAGAACGGAACATCAATAAAAACGTTACTTCTCTTTTTCTTTGGACAAACAGGAACGGGTTTAGCATTTGTGACAGAATATACTTCCGAGAAATCAATACCCTTTGGTATAATTATTCCGACTCGTTATTGTTCCAAGGGCTTCGGTGGTTTTAAAAATACTACAAGTTTATACTTTGAGGAATATCCTGATGTTAGGGGAAGAGAAAGTACGAGTGCGACTCATAAATTTAATGACATTTTTTCTGTGTTCTACAGAAATTGATTTTTGTTGTGGGAAACACTTCTCCCCGTCAACTTCAAAGCTGAATTATCAATTTGAAAGCGGCAGTTGCAGATGATCATTATCAGATATCAAGTTGGAGTTTTGTTGAACTTGGAACTGGCGTCGAATTGCGACGTACGCGCATTTCCTTGATTTCGCAAAATTGCTTTAAAATGCTGTACGTCTTCGAATAACAATTGCTTAAATAATAAATAGGATATTTATATTTTGTGTGATATCATGGCGCAGTTTACTGTTATTTAATCTTCTTTTTAAGATTTAAATTATACGAAATATTAATTAAATACATAATACATTCTTATCTTACACAAGTTGTCTTTCAGAAATGATCTCACAATATGTAGTAGAAGATATCAGGTATATTATTGCCAAAGACTATAGCACATACGAGATATTCCTTTTATAAAAATGTTATAGTTTGAAAAAAAAGTGTTTCTAAGTTATGTTAAGATTAGGTGGAGTGAATGACTGTATAATGATTACATTTCTCATTTTATTTTTTCCTGCATGAATAAAGCAATAATGATTGATTGGGAATGAATTTGTTATTTTCTAGTCGATTCCCGATTGGTCAGAAGTTTTTGTGTACCCCGTATATATCACGAGAATGATGTAAGCCCTAAGTGTTCAATTTTACGAGCAATCAAGGGAGTAAACTCAAATGTCATCTGCAGGTTGTATACCTACCTAGTTTATGCTAGTGTGAAAAGGTGGAAGTAGATTTGCTTCGTTTATGCTCAATAGCGGATATCTCTTCTTGCAACGAAACTTTATTTCTAAGCGAACGAGCCAACCAGGAAAGCTTTGAAAATTCTTTCCGTACCTTGCTCGTAACCTTCCTCTAAACGCGAAGCCTGAACTCAACTCAAATCATTGTGAAAACAACTTAAAAGCTCTCGGCGGGAGAGCGGTTTCACCTGTAGGTTAACTCTGTGTGGAAACAAACTTATTGAACGCTCTTCGGGCCCTGTGGTACTTTATCCCGCGTCGAGGTCGAACAAGTCTGCTTTGAACGGAAGTTATTGGTAACACATGAAATATTTCAACTCGTTTTTCATCAAGCGATAAGTTAAATGTTATTTGTAATATCAAGAAAAATCGCAGGACAGTATTTCGAGGGAGAAAAACTGTTTTTCGCATTCGCTAATTTCTCCTCTCTATTTGTTGTCGTGGAAGTTTATGAAGATTGAATTTTTAATTCCGGAAAAGTTATATTATAAATTGTATACCAGTTTAAAACAAATATGGTGATGCACGATTTCTGACTCCAGCTAAATATTTGGATCGAAGCCTCCACTGCCTAGTTGAGAATTGTGTAAGTCGGTTGCTCTGATTTGTCGCTTCCGAGCTTTTTGTGACCAATGCTGGGCGTAAGCAAGAGCACTAGCTTCAACAACGGGACACGGACCGCACACGATTCTTCGTGCAACATTCGGGCCTAATTGCCATCCTTAGATGGAAGTGAGCCCTCGCGGTGTAATTTATTGGTCAGCGTGCTCGCTTTTCAAGACGCGACCCTGGGTTCGATCCCTGGTCGGGCAAGAATATAGCGTACGTTTTCCTTGCAATGTCCCAGCATATGTTGCTGTGTGACGGTGTAAAAACTCACTTCTCTGGTTGAGAAGAACAGAATACGGCGTGGGGATGTCTTCGTGCTAACCACACGTACCCCCTTAACCCATGGCTGGGAGGCCGGGACGCTGCTGGTAGTCTATGGCCCGTACTCGAGCTCTCGGGCCAAGTACAGAGGTAAGTGAGGGGCGAATCCGTCGTTCCCAAATAGCCCGTCGCCTATTTTGCAAGAAAATCTTTGGCAAGCGCGGGGTAAATTGTGGTTACAGACAGCTACGAGTCTGTCGAGACTCTACAAGTGTCTCGTTCAATGATAACTGAAGTAGGTATTTTTCTAATTTAGCAGAGTAACATGAATTGCGTATTTTGGCAGCGATTGATTTACTAGGAAATACCTTGTGGTGTACGCATGGCTGCCCTCGAAACGCGTGAGAAGAAAAGGAGATAAAAATATATTGGATACTTCAGATATTTCAGATGAAATTTTAATTGGAGATTACAAATTATTCTAAACATTCCATACCGTTAATATTTCTAGACACAGAGCTCTGGAAAATCTTTATCACTCTGCGTTGCTTATCACAAATTTCAAACGAGTTTGAAGGCACTAGTATGCAAACGAGAAAACTGAAAACAGTTTTAATTCAGGTTCTATTACTCAACTACCACTACTACTACTCTCTAAAATTTTGATGGACGATACGAAAATGCTTTACCGGAAAGTCGATCACTAAGAAGATACTTCCATTAATCGAGTTGATGTAGCTCATAAGTATTGCACATTAAACACTAAAATACAGAGGTATGTGTCATCCAAATGCGCTTGTATACACGTAGACAATGAAATACTTAGTTGATCCTTTGACCAAATGCTGAGGTGGCCCTTTATTTTGCTTCTGAACATAAATGTAACTTAATTATCTGTGCACATGTTTTAGAATTCAGTAGGAATTATAGTTATTCAAGTTATCGTTCTATATGTCGCTGCAGGAATTATTATTACTTCACAAAGAACTTGATGACGGAAAAGAGCCCAAAGTTATAGCTGATTTACCCTTAAAAATATATTTTATTATATCGGACCGAATATTTTTGTTAACAATCCTTGCAAAAAACGCTTATTTTCTTTCTGTATTCAAAATTCAAGTCGTATATGGCTTAGGTAAGACACAGCATTATGAAAAGGTGCACAGCATTCTCTTCTCCCCATAGCACATCACACACAGTTTTTAAACGTTTTTGACGTATAATAAAGAAATGAAATAAAAAAATTGAACTAAATAAACAGCAAAGAAAGACATTTTAAGATTTTTTATGATGGGAGGCGAGGAAATATAATTATGTACTCGTAATTACCAGAAACATACTAAGAATATTCAAGAAATTTCTCAGCATTGCCAAATGGTGGAAAAGAGACTTGACGTAAAAACGCGATCAAAATGGAAGGCTGTGAGTGATTCAGCCAGACGTTATTAGCAAATTATTTTTTAAGTGCATTCGTAATACTATCCCATTTCGCAGCAGCCCCTGAAGCGAAGCGCGGACACAACCTGCGTCTCCCAGGGCGCGCCCCCGTCCCTCGCACGGCGCGGAAGGCGGCGCGCATGGGCGCCAGGGATGCGGCGATTAGCGTCTGCCACGGCAAAATGGTCTTGGCGCGCTTCAGCCCCCCTCCCTCCGCCTGCCGGCCATCTTGCCCTCTTGGTCACATCGCCCGCCCCGCTTACCCCACCTATCCCACCTACCCCACCCCGTCCCACACCACCAAGCCCACCCTGCCCACCCGGCTCACACCGCCCACCCCGTTCATACCATCCACCGCGCCCACCTCAACCACCCCGCCTACACTATCAACCCTGCTCACCGCACCCACACCGGCCGCCGCGCCCTACCACACCCTACCCACCCCAACCACCCCGCTCACCCTACCTACCCCGTTCACCCTGCCCACACCAACTCATCCCGCCCACCACGCCCACCCCCTACCGCGCCCACAACGCCCACCGCGCCCAGCCCGCCCTGCCCGCCCATCCGACCATTCCCGTCCACTCCGTTCACCGCGCCCACTCTAGACTACCCCACCCACCCCGCCTACCCCGCCCCCCGGCACCCTCCCCCTCCCCGCTTCTCGCATCCACCACGCCCACCGGGCCCACCCCGCCCCCCGCGACACACCGCCCACCCCAACCACTCCAACTACCCCGCCCACGCCACTCCACCCCGCCCTTTAGTCCCCACGCCCCGCCCCCGCCCACGCCCTTACTACCCTGTCTCGTACCCGTCACCACACCTCATCCGCCGCGGCCCGGAATACTTCATCCCGCACGTCTTCATTCCGTTCTTACCATCACGCTCCGCCTGCCCTGCCCCGCCTCGCCACAGCTGCTCGTGCGCTTGTCCCTACTCCACCCCGCAGGGCTCTGAGCAATCCCGTCCCAACTGCACTTCCATCCGTTGCCTCTTTCCTTCCACCCCGTCCCGCCCTTCTCTGTCCCTTCTCGACCCGCTCTGTCCCCTCTCGTCCCACCCCATTCCTCCCGTCCCATACTGTCCTTCCCCGTCCAGATCCGTTCTCCCCGTCACGCCCCGTCACGCCCCGTCACGCCCCGTCCCGCCCCGTCCCGCCCCGTCCCGCCCCGTCACGCCCCGTCACGCCCCGTCACGCCCCGTCACGCCCCGTCACGCCCCGTCACGCCCCGTCACGCCCCGTCACGCCCCGTCACGCCCCGTCCCGTCCCGCTACGTCAACCCTGGCCGCGCATTCTGCTCTTTCCCTCCCGAGTCGTCTTCCCCGCTTTTGCCTCTCTCCGCGCTGTCCGTCCCACCACCATCCTCTCGTGGTCCTCCTGCTGCGGGTCAGGTGCTTCGCAAAGCCGCTCTAATTTGCATCCAGCCACTCGCCCGTTCTCTCGCGTTGCGCCGCTCCACGCTGTGCCGCGCCCAGCCACCACACACCGCCCCGCTCCCCCGCTTCCGCCCGGCCCGCCGCACCCCGCCTCCCCCACGCCACCGCGCCCCACCGCGCCCCGCCCTGCCCCGCCGCGCCTCGCCACGCCCCGTCCCGCCGCGCCTCGTCCCGCCGCGCCCCGCCCCCGCCCCGCTCCCCTCCTCGCCCCCCTCCCCGCCCCGCCCCCCTCACCCCCGCCCTGCCCCGCCTTGCCCCGCCCCGCTCGCGGCACATCTGTGCTCGTTCTGGGGATCAGCACTCTCAACCCCTTTTATAACTGCTGTCCACGGCTCTCTCCAGTTACTACTCATTAGCTGCCAGATTTAACTTCCCTTTTTCTCTTTTTTGCTTCCTCTTCTGAGAGCTTTCGTTTTGCAATTATTATACTGGTATATGATGAAATGTGGAGTCGATTGGTGAGGGAAGATTGTGATGAAAAATATTGCTTTTTCTGTTGGACACGACGCTCTCCAGTTACTACTCATTTGCTGTCATATTTTCTTTGGTTCCTCTTTACTGCTTCTGATTTGCAGTTATTGTACTAGCATATAATGAAAGGCAGAGTCGATTGGCGAGGGAAGATTGTGAAGATTTACTTTATCATTTCGTTTGAGCCAGTTATTACTCATTAGCTGGGAGATTTTAATTTTTCATCTCATTTTTTCTTGGACTTCGTGAGAATAGATTGTGACCTAAAGTGAATTTGCGTAGGTCCACCACTCTCTGAGGTTACCATTCATTGGTTCACAGATTTAGTTTCATAATATTTCTGCGTACATTCTCGTGTTGCAAAGTGGTACACTTGTGTCCAAGTCGACGTTTGTTACTTCACAATTGCGAGCATACACTGACATCTGCCAACATCTATTCTCAGTGTTGTGGAATACGCTTTACCATCGTTTCGTCAGTATCGATTGATTATGAAAGATTCTGACGTCAGTTTCATTTGTCGCAGTCTACAAGTTTCTTCAGTAACTATCCATTAGCTCAACAGATTTTAGTTGTTTGAGCACCTACTTTTGACTCACTCATTTTGTAAAAACTATAGCTCTAATCTCGGTAACCTCCGATTTCTCTACATCTAGAAATTTGTATTACCAGCAAATGTTATCCTCTAACCAGCATTCCGCTGTCTGTAGCGACTCTGACCGAGAGACCCAAGGGTTCGTGTCCCCACGGAAGCGTAATTTCACCATTAGCTAGAGAGCTGTGTCGAATTTAGCCGCTATTAGGAGGAGATTTCTGGACAGGTGACTACTGTTTGGTAGTTTTCCCTGATTTTTTCTATCAATACCAGACCAATGCCGGAATAGTACCCTAAAAGCTACAGCTGAGGTCCTGCGACAGCAAGTCTCTATTGTACAGACCGGCCGTCTTTGAATATATTATATTCAGCTCCTTTTGTATTGAACATATTTTTTCACTCTTGGAACGTATGAAACTGTTGTACGGTAAATGGGGTCAGTCAATAAAAACGTCCATGTGGTATATTTTCGAAAAGGATCCACATATTATGATGAAATTTGACTGTTTTTGTTCAAATATTTATTTTATTGCAGTTTTATATGAAAGTGTTTTATTAGTTGTTCTTCAGCGTGTGTTCACTTTTTGGAAAACCAAATGTTTACTTAATATCTACATTATGTATAATAAAAAATATTTATTCTTCGCTATTCATGATTTTTAAAACCTTTTAATCGTCAAAAATATATCTATGTTTCATAACTCACATTTTCTCAAAGGAATACGCTCAACCGCTTCATCTTTGTACAAAAAATAGGTGAAAGCGGGAGGGAAAGAAACAAAGACGGAGAGAGAACCTCCACAGTAATTATTAACTTATTAGTAAATATTAGAAGCGAAGTTAAAAGACGATGTAAATGTAACATTAAACCTTTTCGTTTTGAGAGTAGTGTACTAATTATGCTTCGTGTAATTATTTTAACATTAAGTTGTTACAAGGTTTTTCCCCTGGGGATCGCGTTGATGAATATTTAATTATACTTTTACTCCGAAACTTAGTATTAAGGTTTTCAACGAGAAGTGCAAGACCTCTCTCTTAGACTTCATTTCAATGCCAATGTGTTTCTCAAAACGACAACTCAAGTGTTCTTTTTTTGTATTTGTTTCATATTAACCAGGCAGCACACGCGCCTCTTTCTATAACGTCAGTGCACGCTCCTCTCGCAGGCCCTTCTGCTTCCATTTCCTTAGTTCAATTTCCACTTATAATTTCGACCAATGGAGTGTACAAGAACAAACGATGAATATTATTTTAAATAATGAGATATAACAATTTTAGACACGATGTTCGTTTCCGAAACTTCTTCCTATGAAATTCTCAAAATAATCGGTAAACTAAAAAATAAATATTCGTCCGGTTTAGATGAATTCCCGGATGCTTTGTTAAAGACCTGTACGTATGCCATTATACACCCGTTAACTCACATATTTAATTCATCGTTATGCTCCGGAACGTTTCCAGATATTTTCAAAACGGCTAAAATTAAGCCGCTCTTCAAAAAAGGCAAAAAAATGAAATTCAAAATTATCGGCCCATTTCCCTTCTATCAGTTTTTATATTTTCTATTTTATCTATTTTTTAAAAAATGGATTACTGCATTTAGTAGCTTGCATGCAAATTAATGAAACTTAAAAAATGAAATAGGCTGAAATATTATTTTCATTGTGTTTGGTATATTTTACATATCTGACAACTTTCCTTCATTGCATGCTTTACAAACTTAGTGAATGCTCTAAACAAATAAACTTTTTGCATAATTGGCACTAATATTTTGTTAATTTGCGTAAAGTACTGAACGAAAGTCGTTGAACGAGTGCTCTGAGATTCGTGCAACGTTTTGGAATGTCTCACCGCTAGAAAGGAAAACAATACTTTCTCAAAAGAAGAGCGACTCATATCTGTAGAGGGAAAAGGTACCTGGAAGGAGTGGTCACGGGCGCAATCACAATATTAGAGCAAAGGCTTCCCGGGTCTCTCAGAACACCTGCGTTCACTGCCGGGTTAAGGATGGAATTACAAAGTTTAGCAAGTCGTAACTATACACATGCGGTTTTAGACTAACAAACTAACTTTAACTTACATTCAGTGGCGGATTTACATTTGGGGCGCCCCTGGGCACTACACTCCGTGCCGCCCTTTTTTTCTATTCTTTAATTTTTTAATAAAGACAGTAAAGTTTTAAAAATTTCTAAAGCGTTTATTCAATTATAAATAATACAACTTTTTATAATAAAATGAATAACATTATACAAAATAAACTAAAATCTCTTGCTTCTTGCTGACTGGACAGCGAAATGTTCGAAGAGAACTACACAGTTTATTGATTTTAAAATTGTGGTTTCTATTGCCAACAACGCAAGGGCATGTTAGTCGCTCTTCGGTCATTTTTGATCTGGGGTAGTTTTTCACTCGTTTCAAACACGAAAAAGATATTTCAGAGCTGCAATTACTTATCGACGGGCACACAAAAACCCGGTACAATATCAACAATTGGAATACACCATATACAAGGCATTTCCACAAAGGAACTTCAATTCCATTGGAGAAAATGTTTCAATATTTTTCTCAACACAATGTGCTTGGAAGTGTAACATTTCATGTCCCAATGTGCCTAGGGATTTATCCCTATCATAGAAGTTTCACAAGAATTTTGATTTTTCTTGTACATTTCTTACATTCGAATTTCAAAGTTCTAAAATTATGAAGAACTTTCCACTGATCTTCTTGCAAGCTTCGTTCCTTTGAATTAACTCGCAAACAAGTTATCTAAAATCACATACAACGTTTTCATTTTGAAGCGGTCGCGGGTCAATTGTATGTTAATTATTAATTAAAAGTTGTACTTTTTTATCAGTTGAGTTAATTCGTGGTCATGTATAGCACACAGATTTTTGGACAAATAAAAAAGTGATTTCTTTGAAACTGAGATATCACGAGTTGAAGCAAACAAAATCTATTAAAATTTATAAGGTACAATATTTACTGTATATTATTTACTTCAGTTATGGTAATTTATTAAATTGTTTATATAAAAAACTAGTGCAACAAGAGCACGTACTTTTCGCATTATCTCTAAACTTGAAATTTCCAAAATTCAGAGCGTTCAACAAACATGGCACTTGCGCCTTTCTTTTAAGCATCCCTTCTTCTATCCGTGGAGAAAATTTAAAGAAAAATTGAAGCGGCTTTTGAGAAAAAATGCTAATTTTTTTTTTGAAATTGCGTACGAGTTATATTTTGCGCCAAATTACACGAAAAGTACTCTTTACGGTATTCAAGAACAAAGTTTTATCAACAATTTTGGTGCCATTTTTGAGAAAATGTTGAAAATGATTTTGAGGTTTCACGTAAAGTACCCACAAAAATCGAAATATCCGTTTGAAACTTCCAAGGCCCTTTGTTCATTCAGATCGATCAGGGGAATATCAATTTTGAAGACAATCGGCTGAAAGGCTTAGACGCGAGCACTGATCATTGATCGCAGTCAGACAGACGCAAAGACAGACGGACAGACGTTTTGCCGTCAATTGATTTTTCGATATAAAGAACCCACAAAACATGGATTGTGGATACACCACGTGATGTATCTATTGTTTCTAATAAAAATCATATTATTTGTTTTTAGTTATATTAATAATTTATGTTTATAATATAAATGAAATTAGTTAATTGTATATTAATTAATCATTGACAATTAGAAAATTATAGACAATTAATCAATGTCATTTTTCAATAACTTTGATCACACATTTGTTTATAAACAGTCTACTCAAAATGTCTGTTTTTTCAACATTTCTATTTAAAAATACCTGTTTAACAGTTTTCGTCAAATAACGAGCGTGTGCCAAATGTGTGTTTAAAAGATCGCAGCTACGTGGGAGCAGCATTCCAGGGTGTCACTTCCGTTCGCACGTTGACAATATCGTTTCCCTCCCGACATTCCCATTGGTGGAAAGAGATGGTTGGGCTCCTCCGGTGCACCGATTTTGCTCGTTCTGCAGAGCACCAGTTTCCGTCACGAACCATGTGACCACTTCGTTTGAAAAGCGAGGCCAGACGTTGGCTGCCATGTTTCATGGCGAGCAAGAAGTGTTGAGAAACATTTTTTCAGAGTGACAAATGTACACTTTTCAACGGCGACCCACCAAGAACACGATGAAAGGGTAATTGCAATGAAAGATGTAATATTTACAAAAGTGCTTATCTATTTCTGTTTCAATGACTTGTAACTGTGAAGATTTTGGGATTTAAAATTCACGCTAATATTATGACGCATACTGGTGCTTGAAGCTCATTGGCTGAAGTCGGATGCGCAATAGGCCGCTCCCATCTCTTTCCACCAAGGATATTTTGATCGAGTTTGATACATTATCGATGTAACAGCTATACGATTTTGAGTTCTTATAGCGTGTTTAAATCTGTGTTTAATTATAGGTTAAAACATTTTTTCCGATTACATTTAATCGCGAATTTCAAATTTTTCAACTAAAAAAATTGGTTTTGTTTTCACTACCGTCCATGTTGTTTACAACTATGTTATAGAATGTTATAAGACCCATTTTAGGGAGGAAACTGTACTCCAACGTTATCACGTCGAAAGTTAATTTCAAAAATTTATTTATTTTTTCTATATGAATTTGGCGTCAAAATTTGTTGAAAAAAAAAAACCTTCAAATTGATCTCTGTTTCGTCGTGTCTATAATTTTTTCAGCCTGATATACGCAATAGATGCCAAGAAAAAATTAAACATGCAAAACTTGTTTCTCGTTGTATCTCAGCAACAGATTGCCTTAGGAGGCTGATTTTGTGAAAATCTACGTCGTTTTTTACTCTCTTTCTGTTTCAACATCGCGATTATCAATTTGGTTTGGGGGCACTTTTCGCCGTCTTATTCGGCTGTACCCTTTGCTACGAGAAAGTCTGTGCCATTCTGCAGCACCTCTAGTTTGTATTACTATCAAAACTCTCCATCGCAAACCTAGTTAGCTCTAGGTTAAACCCCATATTGTTTTACATATCTACTCAGCATTTAAAGCGTTATTTTGCTGCAGGCTTTCAATCAGCATTTTCTTCAAGTTGTATCAATAACGGAAGAAATAATATTCTTTACACAAAAATGATTGTAGATTTTCTGCAGCTGTTCAATCCAATTTAGTATATACTAGGAAAATACATTGCTACAATAAATCCCATGAATCTGTGATGATTTAAACTTTGATTATATTACGTACTAATTCACTAATATATCCAGCAAAGAGTTTGTTGAAGTCAAAATACTTATTTCTTCTACCCTTTTTCAGCCTCTTCTTCCTTTTTCTCCCTATTATTCCTTCTCTCCGTCATCTTTATTTCTCAGCAGAGTACTCTGAGCTATTGCAGGGTGTCGTGGATGATCGTGCACTTTCCCTACCGCCGAAGCCGTTTATTACGGTGTAGGGAGAAGGTCTTTGTGGAGTGGGTGATCATCGCCCGACCTTAGAGAAGGGAGTGACAATGGGATGAGGAAGATGAGATCTCGCGCGGCACTCAACCCTTTTGTTAAGGTTCTGCTGTGACATGATCAAAGGAAATGATCAAGGGAAACTACAGAAATGGCTCATTAAAGCATTCGACATGTCGAATTATTCTACTACGCTCATATCTGGCCACTTACCTATTAAATGAATTTGTTCAAATGTATACAGGATGACTCGTTTCAAACGCAAAATATCAACTTGAGTTTCTTTTCAAATGAAATATGAACTTCTTTACGTTATTTTGTTGAGACGCGCATCGTTACAAAAGAAAGTTTTGCGATGATATCTGTTTATAAACTTATATTTATGATAAATGCGATAGACAGGAATTTAGGTAAATACCGCCAAGAGGGAATGTACTTTATTCTCATTTATTTATTTATTGGCAAAAAACGCAAAAAAGCTGTCCGATTAGAAAAGACGAAAAACGCACATTAGTGAGTTGATGGATTTGAGGTGCCAATTACGACGGGCCTTTTTCAAATCAAAAACACGCAATTATTTCAGTATGTTCTGTGACCAAAATTCATAATGTGCTGCACATCGTTCCGAATATGCAGACTTTCAAATGACCTCCCGCAGTAATGCCTGGAGTCTTCACTCCGAATGTCAAATTGGTGCACCGTCTTTCGATGAAAGACAGGCAGCGAAGAACTCAACGCACAGTACTTTCTACGGATATCGGCACATTTGAAACCAGAAAAATAATGGACTTATTTTTTGATATTTAAAAGAAATTCACTATTACCTACTTCAGTTTACATATCCAAAAAGACTCACCTGCATGTACAGATGCAAATATGAAAAATGATTGTTCTAAAAGCAATCTATGCAATGCAATAAGTGTGTAAATCTAGAAGTTAATAGGTGAAAGAATATTTAAAGTCGGATATTATTATCTTAGTATTTTATGTACTACTAAAATTTCTATATAATAAACTAGAGTGTGTTTTCTGTAATGTCCTCATCCTGTCGGATGATTAGTTTTCGATACCTCTACTGATTGAATCCAACTCATCGTCCAGAGCAGGAGAAGTGGCTCAGGGCATCAACCGATGTTACTGCAGCGCCTCTGACCGGGAGGTTCTACGTTCGAGTCCCGACGGTGGCAGCATTATCGACACTAGCTTGTCAGCTATATCTAATTTTGTCGCTGGAGGAGAATTCTAGTGGCCGGCTGCTCTAATTAATAGTTTCCCGTGGTTTCTGCGATCAACGGCAGGCGAATGCCGGAGGCGTACCCTAACAAACGGGCTACGGACCACGCGGGATCTTCCTTGTTCTTCCTCTTCCTTGTCATTCCGTACTTATACACACTTACAATAACATGCACTACACTATCACGCATGCAGGGAAACCGGTCTGGAGCTTAAAATGTGTCCCGGCAGGGCCGGTGCCCCGACGGTAGGAGATACCTGTTTGGAGTCGGTAGGTCGGCGCCGGATCTCGCCATCCAGCACATGTACTCATAAATCTAATCATGTGAACAAATTGCCTCTCATGTAAATATTAACGACGTGAGAGAAGTCAAAATATTAAATTTTGTAATTTTTTAATAAACACTAGAATAGAGAAATATGGCGTTTATGTCATCTTATAGAGGGTATTTAACATTATCTCAACCACAAATTTAAAGAAAAAAGTTTGGGCCGTTTTTGAGAAACTCTTGTTTTTGTTATATTTTTAAAATTGCACGTATTGCAGTAAAAGTATGTTGCGCGAAAACTTCTAAAAGTTTCAAAAAAAGGAACATGACCTTAAAGAAATAACTAATTATGAACAAGCGAGGAAATATCACCGCCACCTCCCGAGAGAGAAAAAATATGTACAACACTTATGGAACTAATAACCTTAGCAGTTGACGTTCCCGGAATCACTAACAATCAATCATCAATCAGTCAGTCGCCCTCCAGTTGCGGCCACCATGATACCAACCAAGTCGCCTTTCCATTACCTTACAAGCCTGTACCTTACAAGCAGAACCCGCAGGATTAATGGGCTAGATATGGGACTCGTGAAAGAACGGGGCTCATGGCCCAATCTACATAACACCAACTGTGATCCCGAAGGACTGTACTGTGCCCAGCATGACACCATACTGTTCCTGGCAAAAATACAGGCTTGAGTGAAAGGCGCTGTCCAGAAACAACTATCCCTTACATAATGCTCCCAAGCTCCCTGGACGAACTAGGAAAGGTGAGATAATGTTAGTAAGGTTGGTGGGTGGGAGAGCTCATCATATATCAACATAATGGCATTCAAACTCGCTGCTCTTTTGTCTGAAATCACCACGCATGAACTTAGCGATCTCATCCGATCAAAGCAGCAATACTGATTTGGTGATACAAGATAAAATAAACAATATTCCTCGATTTGAACACCAACATTTTTAAGGCATCTCAAGCACTTTTTAGATGTTTTCTGAGCTTTTAGGAAGAAATAAGTCATCTTAATAAAGACTTACTTATAAAGTATTAGTTGTAAATATTTATTACATATTTTTTGTAGGGCATTCATTACAAATTATACTGTTACCTAATCCTATTTGACGTAGGCTTTTAAACCATAATAAAACGTACACCACACACCATTCCTACCAAACCGCCAGAATACCATACGGCCCGGTTGAGGAAAAAATCCCTGAAGGAGAAAAAACTTCCGTCAGAAGACGAAAACACTCTAATCCACTAAACCTTTCCAGACCCCAGACATGAGCGTAACGATTTTTCTCCCTCAGACCTCGGCAAACTCATCCATGAAGCAGACGAGCGCTGTAGAAAACCATCCGCAACACAACCTCTGCGCTTACGCAACGCATACATATCCATTTACACCCATTATGTAATCACATTTTTGCTAATCAAAATCTGTGCGTACTACTATTCAGTACGGAATCTTCAGTCACCAATTTATCTTTCTCTAACAGGAAGAAGGTTTCTTAGAGATTTTACTCATTTTATTATGAAGTGAGATCTATTATCTCTTATTTTCTCTTTAACAAGAGTTTCGGAACTATGTAACGGTAGTTCCCTAATTGTACTGTTCGGTAGTACATATACCATTTATTACACTTCTATTGGATTGGGTTGGAAATGGCTTGTGTGCAGCACCATCATCAGACTTTTCTTAATTCCTAAAGCGTAAAATACTGTGTGCGTAAAAACGTTTTAAACAATAAACATCAATTGAAAAATTAAATAAATGTATCCAAATAAAATAATTTAGTGCAGCAATGTATTAAACGTGTTTGTGGTACCTTCTGCATTCAAAAAGTCAACATATTCTCCAAAAATGAAAAACTAGTTAATATTTATTCCAGTGTTTCTATCTGTAGCGAAAAATTCTTCACTTTTTTTCACAAGATCTACGACTCTTCACTTGTACACTTACAATTAAACTCGTATCTGTAGATATGCTAGATAGACGTTTACTGACAATTTCCACGAAAAATAATATTTTTGTTATCAAATGTTACCAATGATGCCTTGTGTTTACTTTTATTCATAATTCAAGTATGGAAAGTAAAACGAGCATAGGGAGTCCGGCGCTCAAGTGCACATGCAGAGATTCTACTTCCCCTACACATCACCAAAACGTTTAGTTTTCTGATGATATAAATTTAAATAGCGGTGCGACAGAATGACACATACTTTCTGATAGTTATGTTTTCTAATTTCCTTGGTATAGACTGGCTTTACGGTCTTGCCCCATCCTCTTGCCAGCTGCCATCTATCGCCACCCAAAGTATAGTTTTTGAAATTTTCTCATTTTCGATTTTCTAATAAAACTGAAATATTAATTTAAGAATATTAAAGAAGAATAAAACCTCGTCTTAAATATAAATATACATTGAAAAATTTTGAGCCGTTTTTCAGAAAATGGCATTTAAGTGTTACTGTAAAAGTGAAATTTCAAGCTATTTTTCAGACATTTTTTAAGTTTCCCAAAAAGTTTCATTTAAAATCATTTGAAGCGATTTAACTCACAAAACAATCGTGTTTACAAATTGCTGAAAATGTGCATATTAACGGCGTGAGAGACATTTATAAAAAATTACATTTGTGTAATTTTTGAAAAAACAAGAGAGTACACAAAGTGAACTTTACGTCATATTAAACAGTGCATTTAGTACTATCCGTTGGAAAAGTTTGAAGAACAAATTTGGAGTCAGTTTTGAGAAAATGATGTTTCTGAAAATGCGGAATTTTGAGGTCATTTTAATAGAAAACTTGAGTTTTCGAGAAGCTTTATATGACATCATTTATAGCACATGTACTCATAAATCTAATCATGTGAACAAATCGCCTCTCATGTAAATATTAATGACGTGAGAGAAGTCAAAATATTAAATTTTTGTAATTTTTGAATAAACACTAGAATAGAGAAATATGGCGTTTATGTCATCTTATAGAGGGTATTTAACATTATCTCTACCACAAATTTAAAGAAAAAAGTTTGGGCCGTTTTTGAGAAACTCTTGTTTTTGTTATATTTTTAAAATTGCACGTATTGCAGTAAAAGTATGTTGCGCGAAAACTTCTAAAAGTTTCAAAAAAAGAAACATGACCTTAAAGAAATAACTACAATTTTTTCAACAATACTTTCAATTTTGTAGTTGTAGGAAGTAGTCGAAATAATTCAAAGTTTTGATATTTTCGAAAATTCAGATTTAACCGTGAAAATCTGACCTATGCCACCTTTATAAGTGTATTTTACTCTATTCTGAGAAGAAATTTAAAGAACAAATTTGCAGCCTTTTCTGAAAAAATATTGAAAATGTTGCTAGGAACTTCATGTAAAGTACCCCCATATTTTAAAGAATATTTTTTCAAATTTCAAAGCTCCAACTAGAGAAAGATGGACATGGGTTTCTTCAATTTGAAAAAAAAAACTCCTACGCATGATTAAGTGCTAGGTGTGTTCACAGACGGACATACGGGCGTACAGAGACAGTCGTTTTGAAAAAATGCACTTTGCGGTATCAAGGAACCCGAAAACGTGTATTTCCGTTGAAATCTCGAAATCCATTTTCCGCAGCATTGCCTAACTTTCTCTATATTACGTATATACTTCATATATATGTACGCATACGAGGAAGTAAAAATGAAGTGCATGGATGCTAACGCAGTTACCAAGCGAAGTTCGCGCTGTGAAAATGTACTACGTCGTCAAGTTTTGTTCGGCCTCTGGGAGAGTACGCGTGGCGCTACAGGTGGGCGCAGGGAAGGAGACATAGGCGAGGCGTCGGCGGTGGGGCCGGGTTGAAAGTGTGTGGGGGGGTGCGGGGCGAGGAAGGTCATGGCAGAGAAGGGTGGGGGAAGACATACTCGCTTCCTTCCGAGTCTCCGGGGAGCGAAATGGGGCAGCATCCCTGCCGATCGTCGGATTTTTGGAGGTCCCTTTTCCCATCATTTTCCCTGCCCCCTTCCTCTCAACCGCAGCGCAGGCCGGCGGTCGGGAACCTCCCCCATTTCTCTCCTTCATCCTCCGCTCTTCTTTATCCTCGAGCGCGACTGCGCGTATTTTTCGTCGATAAAGAATCTCTTTCCCTTTGGGAAAGATGTGTCAATCTCCTTCGGTATTTCTCATCATTTTTTCATACGCTACGCTCAAAGAATGCTACGCGCTTGACATTGAAATGGCGGTTCCGAAGGCTGTTGGGAGAAGAATGTGATTTTTTTATCCAGCAGTCATCGGCAAAAGTAGTGGCATTTGCACTTATTACGAACGCAAGAAAACTTTTCATTTTTCTAGAAAAGACTTGTAGAAATATATATGACAAAAAATACTCTACTATTATCGTTTTCAGTTCTGACTTATTTTCTGAATTATGAACCTTGGCAGAAAAATAAGACAATAAATAAGAAAACTATCAGGATCTATCATGAAATAATGTCAAATTGTGTACTCATGTTTTATTTTCATTGTTCAAAATTAGCTCATTGTTGTATAATATGAAAATTACGTATAAGCTTTTCGTTTCGTCATTATTTTGCTAAAAATCGAATATATTATGAAATGAAATTTTCGTCTTATACAATTCTATAATAAAACTAATACTGTAATTTTAATTCGTTTCCCATGATAAAAAAATAAATTGGTTATTATAATTCTTTATCCTCAACTAAACAAATATTAGTACTACTAAAAGTACTAACTGCGCACTGCAAGTGTGTTGCAGCGGCAACGCACCATGTTTTATGTTCCCATCACCCTTCATTGTTACCACAACTTCCCTCAAAGAATAAGCACAATTGTTCTGTTCTTATTTGCCACATCCCTTCCTAACGTCTCAATAGAGATTTTGCAGCTGAAGAATTACAAACTGTCGTTTGACTTTAAATTCATATAACAGAATGTAATTGTAAATGTTTACATTTTAATATTCACTTTACACTTTTTTCTTTTTAATACTTAAAAAAAGTGGAGGTTATGAAAATTGTTTTGCGTACTTTACTCTCTTGCATACTACTTATGGAGTATAAAATATACTGATGTGGCAAAAGTGGCTGTTATTTTTCGACATCAACATTCGTATTGAAAAAATGGAAAAATCTCCTTCTTGTATGAGCGAAATTATTTCCTCTAACAATTTTCTGGTCAGAATCCATGTTTCATGGTTTCTCGAAACCGAAAAATTGTTGTACAGCAAAACATCTGTCTGTCCGTCTGTTCATCTGTTTTTGGTAAACGATAGCGTCTAAAACGTTTAAATAATTTACTTCAAAATTGATCTTCATTAATCTCATTAAATTCAATGCTCTGCAAATATGAAACGAATATTTGGATTTTGGATGGTACTTTACATGAAGCCTTAACAATATTTTCAAAATGTACTAAAAATGGCTCTAAAGTTTTGGATTATCTTATAAGGATATCGCATACTACACTTAAAAAACTGGCACTGGCTTAATTTTTGTTGCCCTCTCTGAATTTTTAAAAATTACGAAAGTTCAAACTTTATTCGGTGACTTCCAGAGAAAATATGAGCTTTCGCGTAATTTTCTTAAAATACATACGGAGACAATTTTTAAACAACTATTTTCTCATTTACTTCTACTTTACAGCGAACTCAGCATTTTCAAAAATTAAAAAATTAACATTACGACAAAACAAAATTGATAATAGACATTATTTCTTAATGAAATCTGTTAAAGAAAGTAGGTCTGTAAATGATGTGTACATTTTTTTAAAAGGAATAATTTTCTTGCACGTTTTGCTTGAAGTAAAGGTAATTTATATTTTTTCTTATAACCGGCTCCAAATTTTCTTAATTTTTTTTACTCAGATAGAGCAAAGAATTCTTAGAAATGGGGGAAGTCTCATTTTCGACGATCTTTTTGAATTTCCGATAATTGTAAAAGTTACAAATAATGCAAGATAATATGTGTTTTTGGGACACCACGAGTTTTATGTTGTTGATGTAACTTTCGCAAATGCTCCCCGATTTTAATGATTGTTCTTTTGCCTTAAACGGTAGAAATTGCTTTCGGTGCCGCTGTAATTTAAAGATCATCCGACAATGGATGCATAAACGCAATGAACAATTAAGTGTTTCAATACTTACACCGCGCAAGCAACACGAGTGTCTAATTTGTACGGATATTTTTTTCCCAAATCAGTATTCTCCAGTTTATCAGACATAAAACTGGACCCGAATTTGAAACTAATTTTCAAGTTTTGGGAATACTTTATGTGCAGCTCTGTTCAATTAATTTTTTTTCTGCAAAACGTTTCCATACGTCTGCTTTAAATTTCTTTCTCAAATTGATCAAATTAAGCTTGAGAATATGATAAAAGTCCGGTATTTTCTAAAACCAATTTTCAAAATATTTTGAAAGTTGAACT
>BLKR01002731.1:93672-103672 GCA_011170035.1 Teleogryllus occipitalis
AATTACAACATAATTTAATATAAATGTTAGTTAATTGTTAAATGTTTTATGTTATTAATATAGAGCATTACTAATTTCCAGAAATTCAAAGAAACCTCGGCAGCCTTCGGTCCTGTAAAATGTGTTTATCCACTTTGGTTAGGTAAAGTCAAACATTACGACATTAGGTTCAGTGTCGTAATGAAGCTCTTTACCGCACCCAGTGCGGTAAAGTACTTCATTACGACACTCGTTTTGTAATGGGTTATTCCGCGACTAGCTTGATTCCTACTATTAAAAATAACAACAATTGTTCAAAGAATTTTTATTGACATAACTTTTTAACAGAATAAGAGTTCAAATTATAATAATAGCTATGCTTATTTGTTGTAAACATTAATTACAAATTTGCTGCAATTTGATACCGTAATTCCCGATGATGTTGAAGCTGTACAATTCATATTTGCATTTGAAATATTTGTAGATTCCACATTCGAAATATTTTCCCCCATAATTTTCATAGCTATCTCTTTTTTTATTTTGCACTGATGTTTCGACATAACCTTCAGCAACAGAATTTGACTTCCATCCACCGTGCCTCTTTAACACATTCATGTCAGCACCTGCATCGGCGAGTAAAGAAGCAGATGATCGACGAAAGCAATGTCCTGTAAAAGTTTCAGAATTCTTCAAACCAAGATACATTGCTATTTTTTTGGAATGTTTCCAAAAGTATTTATCCCAACTGGTTGCGAAGAACATTTTCCATTCTTGTAGGAGAGAAAGAAACGATCGTGCTTGACATTTTCCGGCCGAAGGCGAAAATATTGACGAAGTCTCCAAACAGTTGAATTCTTTGACACTTCCTTGAGTAATAACAAATTGTCTTGAAATTAATGTCTTGGTGTTTGGTATATTAATTATAATATACGTATTCTTATCCTCTATATCACTTAATTCTAAATTTTTCAATTCCTCTCTACGGCAAGCTCCAAAAACGCCAACTATTAATGTCTCCTTCATCATTAAATAAATTTCATTATCTGCCTCTATTAAAAATTTATGTATGTCATCTTTCGAAAATATTTTAGATTTCTTGCTCATGTATCCTTCGCTCCTTCTTTTTAAGAAAGCTATCAATTGTGTGAACTTACTTATGTCCACATTATCATTAAGTAATATTGTACTCTTTAACATGGAATAATGTGACCATAGACTTGAGGGTTTCTCTTTTTTAGACTTACCAGAGATGTACGCCATCATAACTTTTTCCGAAATGGTTTTAATATGTTTGGTTGCACTCCAGTCTCTAAATAAAGTGTATTCACGCTCATATTTTTTTCGTGATTTCTCTGGTAATAGCGTGTCTAGAGCAGCATTTGCTGCTATTTCGATGTCAGAATCACAGCTGCTGTCACTCATATTGGAAAAAAATACTCTTACACCGTGGAAAGAATACACAAAGCTTGAGGTTGACACCAAATGTGTTTCAATTGTTATCATTGTTAGAAACAGTGTCGCCACTTCTAGAAAATAAATCGTTAGTACTAAACGAACGCGTAGGACGATCTTTTAGATTAAATCTAACTAATTTTTACAAAGTGGATAAAACGTTGTACGATATACGTGTCGTAACATCTTATTACAATACTCGATTGGTTACCAAACTCGGCCTAACGGCCTCGTTTGGCAATCTTCCAATCTCGTATTGTAATAAGATGCTTTACGACACTTATATCGTAAACTACTATTATGGTTTTGGTAGATACCAGGAACTCACCAGGAAAAATTCACAAACAATGAAATAGTCTCGATTTTTCCTGAAAATACAAATATTTAATTCTGTTATTCCGCATATTCGTATACTGCGCGTACCGATTAAATTACAGTTCCACACAAAAGAGACGACTTACAAGGCACTTTGTTGAAGTTCTTATGTATACATATGATGAATAATTTTTTAGGTAGTAAAAATTCTAAGCAATATTTTCCAGAAAACATTTTTGTTATATCAAATATCTTTAATAATTTCGTAAAGTAAATCTTGGATTGCTGAATCTTAATATTGCGTTGTGAGAAAATGGTACATGGAATAAAAGTAAACTCATTTAGGAATTCAGCACTCCAGTTATTTATAAATTTCGTACAGATTTTTAAAAACGTTCCCATGAACCTTAAATTTGCAGTCCTGTGTTATTTCTATGTTAGTAATTTAATAAATATTAATACAGGTGTTGAAATTGTATTTATCAACGTTAACTAACAAAATTTTAAAAAATAATAATAATCTTGGAGTAAATTCAAAAGTAATATATTATTATGTGATTTAATACCCCATAAAATATAATAATATCAATATTTTTTAATTTTTTACGAAGTTTATATTTTAATGCAGCTTGTTGCTTATTTCGTTTTAAAGCAAATCATTTCATATTTCGATTATCTAATTTTCCACTTTCGAGGATCATTTTATTATTTCTTCAATTTCAATTTCATGGTGTTGAATTCTTCAGCACCAAATGTTGAATGGTAAGCCAATATATCTTCATATGTTATTCCCTACGTTTAGATTGGTCGGGGCAGGCAATGTGACATTTAACTCTTCCATTTGCTTTAGAATTGTGCATCACTACTAACATTATGATTTATAGATGCGTTTGATATGAATGGTAAACTTACTAACATATATTTAAAGTAAAAATATGGTTTTAAGTAATATCTTTTGACTATTGCAAATGTGTCACACGTAAATCGGACTGGATTAAATGTCTTGATCACTTCTACAACTTTCTTCTTTTTCGGAGAATTTTTAAGTTCCTCCTCTCTCAGATCCAGAACTACAGCGTATCCAGAAAAAATGAACACACAAAATATCAGGTAGTAATAAGACAGACGTATTACAAGATTTGGCAGAGAGATAGAGAGTTTCAATTTTTAATTATCTCTCTTATTTAATTTATGAATTCACTTAACCACAGACCAATCAATTTGTGTTTGAGCAAAATTAATCGCGTGATATCAGCGATCTCTATGATGAAACACGATTTAAAAAATTGATTAAATTTTAAAAGCAAGCGAAATAATATGTATTCAATTTCCCATCACGGTAACTTTTGAATCTTTTTCGGAGACAAACGTCCAGACCATGATGTAACAGACGGCAGTGCTCTGATCAGGGCTAATCTTAATGGGAAATTCGTGAAAAATTACAACTGTATTGATTTAATTCGTAGAATTCTCTCTCCCTCCCCTTAAATCCCCACCATGTAAAGCAATCGAAATAAAAGTCACTGACCTTATCGATTTTTTACGGCTGAAGTTTCAGTATGAGCTAACAAAAATATAGAGTATTGATTTTTGTTTCGTATTTATTCGGGCCTCTCACATGAAGTGGAACTTCCGAATTGTGTTTCTGATTCCTATTTCAAATACTACATTCATTGTGCTTGATTGCTGCGTTCGATAGTGATAAAATAGTTAACAAACTCAACTTGATTGATTCATTAGTAATTCCGGGCGCGTCAACGGCTAAGGTCATCAGTCCCATAAGTGTAGTGCATGTTTTCCACGGGAGGTGGCGGTCTTCCCCCGCTGTCACTTTCTATATACAAAATTATTACAAAATCAAAAGTAAAAATCAGTTGTGTTTCATACTCATGTAGCTTACCTCCCTACCCCTTCTCTCTCTATCTCTCTTTCTCTCTCTTCCTCTCTGTCTATCTCTCTCTTTCTCCCTCTTTATCTCTTTTTCTCTTTTTCTTTCTTTCACTCTCTTTCTCTCTTTTTCTTTCTTTCACTCTCTTTCTCTTTCTTTCCTCTCTTTCTCTATTTTCTTTACAGTAGCTCTCATGTGGACTAAATGCAAAATTAAAACCCCTAAATACATAACAGATAGGTAGTTGTACTCAAGAACTTTCTTGCAAATAGTTCACGTTACCACTGGTAACACTGGCAAAATTCCCACTACTTTCCTGACCATCATAAGATATCTTTGCTCCCGTGTGTAGTTTTTCATCCTCCCAAACGTCACATCAATAAAAAATAACTATCAAGGGCAACCATCCTGATGTGTTCCCTAAAATCACACATCACATATTGATGTGATGTTTGATTTTGTTTGACAATTTTGTGAGTGAGTGCTTCGAGAAGTGGATTCGTTGATGGCCAAGATAAATTTGCATGGAATATAGGAATCTTGGAAGAATTTTGAAATGGAAGTTTCGTAAAGGGAAGGCTGTTTTGGTTAGAGCCAATGTTGCGTTGACTGGGTGATGTAAGTATCGCCAAAAATGCCGAGGAAGGGTGTGAGTTTCATAGCCTACTGCATCGACTTTGTTTTAGACCAGGGGTCGGCAACCCGCAACCCGCGGAGCCAGTTCTTGCGGCGAGGATCTAAACCATTTCGATCATTATACTGAATAAAGCAAGCATAGATTATTTGTGAATTTACGTTTAACAAACACACGTTTCAGAAAAACAATTTTACACGCGAAAAAATACTAACGCTGCTGGCGAGTTTCAATGCTGTATGTATGAATGTATTATCGGTCTCCGCTGCTAAGCCATCATTTTCCCCTTTCCCCTTTCTCCTTTATAGCAATCCCATCGCTGCATGCCTTCTTTTAATTCCAGAAGTTTCCTAAATAGGCCTTGCATATTTGAAACAATGAACAGGATTCGATATGTAACACTGTGTCGATTGTACTTAAGAGTCTCGTACAATGGTCGGCGTAGAGGAAATCAGCGACTGCTTAAATTATTGTATTTTAATATTTCAAATATGAAGAATAAAAAGTAATTTGGAGATATCTGCAGCTCGCAATGTAATGAAACTGTGACTATGTGGTTTACGAGTTTGAAAAGGTTGCTGACACCTGTTTTGGACGATGCAGCTCTGATGTTGGGGCTCAAGAAGAGTGAAAATATTACACACAAGACTACAAAACATTTTTGAAAAATTATATTGAGTCAGGGACCTGAAGATACGGATAATTGGGTCGTGGTCCTCAGATAATAAACTTATGTAATCCAATAATGATTTGTGTTGATTGTCGTTAGTATTGAAGGATACCACAAAGATATTATTATTATTATTATTATTATTATTATTATTATTATTATTATTATTATTATTATTATTATTACTACTACTTCCTCGTTTTACTAGAAGTCTCTTGCAATAATTTGATTATTTTCTAACAATTCTTCTTATTTTTTTTCTACTCTCATTGTATAGTTTTTTTATTAAACAATTGCATCTCATTGCATAAAGATAGTCACTAAAATAGAGCTGCGTACCAGAACAGCTGTTTGATCAATCTGTCCTTAGACTCTTGACTCTCTGAAATTGTCTTTGCAGTTTCTGATTCGAAATATGAAGTAGAGCTTCAAATATTTCTTGAGGCATTTTAAAGAATTGAAATAATTTGTCATCATCAACAAGGTGTGGATAGAGCACGTTTAATTCCTCTTTTGTCACTCTCATTCTGTTTATGTTTAAATCTGAGCCTTCTTTGACTCCTTGTCTCATCTTCTATTAAAAACGCACCCACAAATTGCTTGAAGTCGTAGGCTTCCTCGGCCAGAATCATGCAAATGATCCTGACTGTCCGCGTGACGTCATATCTGAGAGAGACCACGACAAGATGGTCGAAACGTCGGCACCAGAGCCTTCGACGCGGTGTCACCCGGACGGCCAAAATCCTTTGCAAAACAATTTCTTCTTTTCTAAACAGTAGGTAACCGACGCGCACAATACACGGCACGGCGCAAGCAGCCTAATGTGACTGCGAAACTCTCCGAAGCACCCGTTCCGTCCATATGTCCGGTCCCCGCTAGAGCGGGCAATTCACCCCCAAAACTGCTGTCCGTCTCGTACTCCCTCCGTGCCTTACCGACTCAATGCTTGCGTAGCTTTCCGACGTAAACATTTGCAAAACAAACATGGCACTTCCCCATTGTATCCAAGTCTTCATTGGCTGCGACCGTCAGGGTCTTCGCTTACATTTTTTTGTCCCTTCAATTCGCATCGTTTCACGTTATCTTGTCACAGGAATTCGATTTTCTTCTAAAACGAGAGCGCCGTTATTTCTGTTCTTTTTTCTCTCTGCGTCATCTTACGAGGATCTTCTCAAATGCCTTGCAGCCGCGGAAAAATTGCGCTCGTGCAAGTCAATTCAACATTGTTGATGTAAAGAAAAACTGCCCAATGAGCAGGTTAGTGAATGAGTCTTAATCAGCAAATGAACGCCATCCGTTTCATATATTTCATATGTATAGAAATATATACAAGCTTGTTGATTTTTTTACTGCAAATACAATCAAAATGTGTCCTGAATTTTCATGTCCCATTGATTTTTAATAGAGACATCAGTTTTTTTTGGCACTAATTGATCCCCAGAGAATATGTGGCGCACTTACACGAAGTTTTACGTAGAATAGCTGACCGCTTTCATTTATTTGATTTATAAAAATATTGTACACCAGTGTGAGAGCAGAGCTGCATCGAACTGTCGTTTTACTTAACTAACGGATTTTGTGGCCGATCTTCTTCTGAGCTTTAGTTACCAGTGATAACCAGTTAAATCAGTGTTACAAAGTATAGAAGGGTCTTGTCATCATTTATTCGTTTCGACGATTTTAGGCAGTCTCCCTAGACACACTGAGCTAGTACCGATCTATTTTACGAAAACATCTTTAATTTGCTTCACTCCTGAACGTTTTGCAATTATCTTTAGAGGAGGAATGAATGTCAACCAAGAAATCAACTTGAATATTCACAACCGGGTTAACTTATTTTCGATTCCCTAACCTGTGCTATTTCCATTTATAACTGATATTATTACATCGACTGATGTTAATTACAGGGTTCAATAAAGTTAATTATCACGATGTCAGTTACGCAGTAAGATTCTCAACGCAACCGTCGTCAGGTCTCCATGTACGACATTAACGTCGAGATGATGACGACCTTGAATGATATCTTGAGTAATGGGAATTAATATGGAATATGTGATGGAATGCCGAGATGGAGAGGGAATTGAGTAAAAATGAGAAGACAGTGAGTGGGAAGGGAAACGGAAAAGCCCCGAAGAATCCCGTAGAAAGTAACAAGTAGTGTATCCGAATTTTATTTTCAAGTATATTATTTGCGTTGTATTGGGAAAGTTTTGAAATGCTGCAGCGAAAAGGTCCGTTTTCAACAGAAAAACTAATTCCATCACAAATTTTGCAAGTATCGTAAAGAATTTGGACGTCGGTATCAAAAGTGGAAAACTATTGTTTTGGTAACAAAGCAACGGGTTATTCAAGCACAGATATCAATAATTCGATGAGCAGAAGATAATGAAAACGGGCTGGACAATGATGAAGAAATGGGATAATGTGAGTCACATGTGAACGAAACCTTCAGAAAACTTAGCACCGCGAAGACTCGTTCACCGCCAACCTCACAGAGCGTGACCGGAATCCGAATCGCAGTTCACCGACGGAAAACAACCGCGCTGGCCGCAACTCTGCTACCGGGTCGCGAACCATTTCCGGCTGCGCGCTTTGATTCCACAGCGAGATTGCACGCCTCCCCGCACGGCACCGCCACCGGCGTTGCCGCTGTTGGCCGCCAGGCGCGCTGCTGCTGCGGGCGTTGGGTGCGATGCCCACGCCGCTCATGACGCGTAATGGCGGTCGACAGACGCGCGTCCGTCCGTCCATCCGCCCCGCCCATCCGCCCAACCACCCATCCGCCCACCCGCACACCCACCCGCCCGCCAGCTGCCGCGCGCATGCATATTTCAAACGGCAATCTCCGACTTAAAATGCGTTGTTGTTTTTCGGGCGCTGTTCCGATGGCGCGTTAGATTGCAGGCGCGTGGTCGTCTGCCCCTTCCGCTCCCCAACGGCCCATTCCTCCCTCTCCCATCCTACCCCTTACACTCCCGTTCCTGTCCCCCTCCCCCCTTTTTCCCCCTCACTCTGCCAACATCTCACTCTTCCTCACTTTCCCCTTTACATTCCTCCCCTTTCCCATCCTACCCCTCACACTCCCATTCTTCTCACCCTCCCCCTCTCTTTCCCCTCTCTATGCCAACATCTCACTCTTCCTCACTTCCCCCTTTCATTGGCCTCCCCTCCCCATCACGCCCCGCTCGCATGCTATCACTGCTCTGGAAGATGGCACCCTGCCGCCGCGACTGTGCCATCGCGCTGCGCGTCGCTGCCATCACGAATGCTGGCGCAGTGTTATCACATGGCGGAGGTCGTGGCATCGTCCGGGAGGCGACCCAACGCCTCTTCGGTTACCAGAGTTCGCCTTGCGGGATAGGATATCTGCCATGAGATATTAAATTCTTCCAGTGATGTATTAGCTGTCCTCGGTGTCGTGTTTAACGAAGTGCAGCTTTCCATTGCGGCAGTGATTTATAACAATTGTCGTTGTTAATAAAAATGCAGAAAATGTGTTTTCTATAGTCTCAAAATTGTTTGTTTCTTTTGCCTTTCATTTTTTGCCTTAGTGCAGTCTAGAACTGATTTTAAATAAGCTTTGTACTAGGACATGTAGTTTCAATCCTCCCGAAAAATCTATTGTAATTTGTTTGTAGACATATTTATTACTGACATCATGTTAACACAAATTCATCTACAATGTTTCCACGTTTCACATGACTCATGGCATAATATTTTTCTTCACTTCAAGCTAGATTCACGAAATCTTCATTTTTTATTTGACATGAGTAGAATAAGGGATTCATTACATAAAATTAATATGTGGATAATAATGGTTGATCAATTTCATCGTTAATACTTAGAGGAAACCCTGGAGTTTAAAATATCATTCTTAATTTCATATCAATAAATAGTCTACTATTGAATCTACGATCACTTAGTTTATTAAGAGATTGTTTTAACGTCAGTTAATTTCAATAATATCAATAAATGTTAACAAGCAAGTTTTTTAAATAGATATTTATTTACTTCCTTAAATTTTTACGTTTTGATTTCTTGGTTTATTGGTCTACATCAGGTGACAAAGGATACATTGTAACAGTATAAAATAAGAAAATTAATATATCTGCAAAATTTAGCTTTTAATATGTATTGACATTTTGTAGTCCCAAAAAAAGTATTAGTTATCAAAAGTTGTTTCGTACTGACAGTGTACAGAAGCCGAATATTAGTATCAGAATGTCAATTTGAAACGCTTAAGTGTGATATATAAATGTTAATGAGCATTGATGTAATGATGGACGAGAGATGAAAGATTAAATCGAGATGAACTTTGCTCTTTATCGAAGCTCTTTATAGACATGTCAGCAAACGCTCCCTTTCCTGGAACAATCGCTTCACAAACTATAAAGGACCGTCGCCCGGGCAGCCCGAGGGCTTCGGACGGACATGACCACGACGCCGCGGTCGCCGAGAGAGGGTCGGTGCGGTCACAGCTCCGGAGGGGGCGGGCTGGGGGGCGGTGGCCCGCGGCGGCGGTCAGCCAGACGGCGAGAGGCTGCAAGGGCGTCTTCCTCCCCCTCCCACCCCCTTCCCGCCCCGTGCCCGCCGCGCGCCGCCCGCTCAATTCGCCTCACGTTCTCCATTAGCCGCACAAGGGCCATTAAGTGACGCCCCTCTTCTTTCAGCTTCACGCGTTATTCCCCTCCAGCAGGCAGCGCCGCCGCCAGCACCACACCCGTCACCACTACCACCACTGCCATCGCCGATCTTCACGTTGTCACCCTCTCCACCACCAACCACCACCACAACCACAACCAGCACAACCACAACTACAACCACAACCACAGCCACAACCACAACCACAACCACAACCACAACCACAACCACAACCACAACCACAACCACAACCACAACCACAACCACAACCACAACCACAACTACCACCACCACCACAACCACAACCACAACCACAACCACAACCACCACCGCCAACATCACCACAACCACCACCACAAACACCACAAACACCACCACCAGCATCATAAACACCCTCCCCCCCACAGCCACCACCACCGCA
>BLKR01002731.1:106172-180781 GCA_011170035.1 Teleogryllus occipitalis
GATCCCCCACCACCCCTGCATGTCATTTCACCATTTCTCCATCATTACTCACCTCATCATGAGCGCTATCACATACTCTTAGTTCCCTCATGGACCCCAATGACGTCACAAGTTGAGAGACCCACTAAACCATAAATAAATATTAAAATTTTTAAATATCAAAAAATAAATAAATATAAAAATAAATAAATATAAAAATAAATAAATATAAAAATAAATAAATATAAAAATAAATAAATGTAAAAATAAAATATCGACCTCCACTATCTCTATTACCTCACATTTTGCCACTACCGTAGCCACAGCCGAACTCCGCAGACACCTCGTTGATTGCGTGCTAGCAACCGGGCGTGTGATCGAGGAAGCTCCTTCAGCGAGCAGTCAAGCTTCGAAGGGTTGCCTGGGCCGAAGCACGCCTTCGGGAGGACGAAGCGCGGACGGCGGCGGCGGGGGGGCAACGACGACGGCGGCGAAGGCGAGCGCTGACGGACGGCGGAGAAGAGGACTCCGGGAGTGGGCGTACGCCGGCTAGCGCGGGCAAGTTTCCGTGAAAGGGGCGGAGAAGGGAGGAGAGGGCAGGCGAGGGAAGAGCCTGTTATTCCGCGCTCGGAGTAGCGGAGTTCTACAGTTCGTTACAGCTACGCGTGCCGCGCGCGCGAAATGGTACACCGCAGACCTCTTAGAGCCAGCCTCTTCGTACTTAGGCTGCTCTCTGTACCTGCGCCCGCTGTCGGCGAACTTCGTTTCCCAATGCATTGCAACGGTCATTGGGTAAATATCACGGAAAAGGGAGCACATAAATACAAAACATTACTTGCTATTGGCACAGTTGCTTTTCATTTTCGCGTGTGCATTTTACGTTTAAATGGAAGTTGACAGATGTAGCGATCCATTTTCATGTGGTATTCCGTTTTATGGGAACGAATGTAAACATATTTTTTGGTATTCCTTTATAAAAAGCAGAATGTGATACTTGCAGAACTGTGATACTTTGTATTTTGTAGTATGTCTTGAGGGTATCTGCCAGATTATCGTACAATCTACTTCGAGTTAATTTTTTTTTTAAAGTGAGGACCTTATCATCATTAAAATTTCTTCGTTTTGATTCAAACTATACTTTGTAATATGCATATGTATGTGTATGCTACCACCATATTTATATTTCAAATATTTTGAGGCTTTATTCAATTATTTAAGTACTATATTTTCTAAATTTCTCTTAATTTGATCTCGAGATTACAACTGGAAGCATTTCCTAAAACATAAATAGTCATTTGTGAAGCTTTGAAAGTTAAGTCTCATATTAATCCATTTTCTATTTTCATTACTATCGGTCATAAGATTTTTTATACCCTCGGGAAGCATCACAATAAAAATAATATTCCCATACAATGAAATATCAATAATGTATACATTTTTTGCTGTTGTAGGCCGTTAGATTCCAAACCAATAGGTTGGCAAGCCAGCGTACATGTCAATAAAAATAGTTTGGAAATTAGGAAAAAGAAAGATATTTAACGTACTAAACTCAATCAAGAATCCACATTATAGCCAAACGATTTACTTATATTGGTACACTTGAAAGGACATTCTTTCTTGAAAAATACTAATAAATTATCTCTTTTCGGCGTACAATTTGTCAGTATTTTATGTAAATGTATGTATTTTAAGTAAAAAATATTAAAAAAGCATGACGTTCTATGGAGAGAATTACAAACTTATTTTTATTCATACGTAATATAATTCAGTAGAAAACTGAAGAAATGTATGCCACAAAATTTATAACATTTTAATAGTGAAACACATTTGAGAATTGCAGTACTCATTCTGCCTTATCAGTAGTATATTGCAGAATATTTAGCAATTATTCAACAAATCCTTAACTTAAAATTATGAGTAATGATTTGGAATTCTGGAACGATATAATTACATTTCACTATGAATATTATGTTAAACATATTTACGAGGATGGAATGAAATGTTTCATATTTCCCAGAGCATTCATTGCTATAAACATTGATCGTTGACATTGATGTTAAACATTGATTTCTCCACTACCCTGGAACTAATTCCATGCAAGGTTATATTTTTAATTGCGATAGGACAACCTTCGCTTAGTAGTTCTATTTTAAACCACTGACAAAAGGTGACTTATCTGCTGACGCACATTCTTGAACGCAAGAAACTTCTATTTTTCTGAAACAAACAAAGGAACTATTACCACTAGAGTCTGTTACATTCACGGGTCGCCTGGTATTGATTCACCGTCGCCTACTAAAGAAAAACGGATGCTGGATCAGAAAATCCGGTCGCTAGAATTCTTCTCCAGAAACGGTGAAATCCGCCACCCTCGGGACTCGATCCCTAGGACCTCATGCAAAGTGGCAATGCTGATTCTGAACTAACCACAGCCGGTAAACCATGTTCCCACAGATTTATAGGCTTATTAGTTCAATAGTGAACATCTTATTGTGATTACCAACGTTTCTTCACAATTTGGAGCGAAAACATAAAATACTTGAAAAGAGAAGATGCGAGGAAACGTGAGACTACGATTACTACATTTATCTTCTATGTTGATTTCCACTTCATCAGGTCAATGTACACTCTATTCCAATACTATTTATCAATATTCAATATATGCATGCAATCACATACCTTTTCTTGTCCATTTTAATGTTTGATGACCACCTTGGGTGCCTAATTAGTGTGACTAGTGTGACTGATTTGTGCTTAGTTAGCGATCTGTCAGATCACTAACTAGGCACAAATCCACATGAAGTTGCTACCGGTAGCTCAGTGCATCACCTGATGTCACTGTAGCGCCTCTGACCGGGAGGTCCTAGGTTCGAGCCCTGACGGCGGCAGGATTTTCGATACTAGCTTTTCAGCTAGGTCGAATTCAGTCACTGTCTGGAGGAGAATTCTAGCGACCGGTTTCTTAGCGACCGGTTCATGAACGGTTTCCACATTCAGAGTGTCTCCAAAATGATGGCACACAATTAAATATCCCTTGAATACAAAGTTATCAGGAACTTCAAAAACATTTTGATTGATGGTTGTGATCTAGAAGTATTCCATTTGCTAACTGTAGTATGTAACTCCGACGGTTGGTCGCACCTACCTGGGCTCGTGTTGCCGGCTAGCTCAGGAGGCGAGTAGAGCCTGAAATTTAGGTGGTGGACGGACGTGGCTACGTGATAGAGGTCAATTGAAAGAAAATTAAAAAAAAAATTAATGAGAAATTTAAAAAATAGAAAAATTAGTAGAAATAATTTGTTATAATTATCTGAACTCAGTTTCAAACCCTTGCTTTTTTTTATCATGCAGTCTTAAAACTAATACAATTAAATCTTATGATTATTGCTTGGAACAAATAAAGGAAAAATTAAACAGAAATGTGTTTACAAAATTACAAGAAAAGGGCCAATGCGCGGCCAGTATCTTCTGAATATTGAATATAGTCCAGGTAAGCCTGAAGGGCGTGATAAATGTTCGTTTTGTTTGTCGGAGCTCGACAAATAACTAAAATCACCATGTGCGGCAGAGGAACTCGCTGGGGTGAACGGCCTCCAAACAAGCAAAACAGCTGGGCTCCTTTTCTTCTGGGCAGCACGTCCCTTGGGTGACGGAGAAGGGTTTCTTCTCGTAGACGCTTCCCATTCAGGAGAGCAAAACCACGTCTGCGGCAGCGGTGACGACGTTATCGGTGACGACAGTTTATAAGTTCGAGCGTCAGAATAAAACACAATACTCGTCGGGAGAATTATCACCGACTTCACTAATTATCGTAGTCGCGTAACTTGCGACAATTGGCGCGGGCGTAAACGAGCAGAGATAAAAAAGAATAACAAAATTGAATGAAGTTCCTTTTCATCTACCTAACACTCGGTGTGTTAATAACACCTCTGCGCTTTTCTCGCGCTAATTCGCGCTACCCTAGCGCCCACACACTTCTGCCTCACACAGCTCTGTGCGACCCTTCCGTCCGGCGACCTGAACGCTTCTGACCTGCACGACTCTAGCGCCTCCGCGCTTCTATTCTCCTCCGCCCTTCACGGCGCCCACAAACTTCTTCACCCCCCCCCCAATTTCTACGAATGTTCTAGAACTTTCTGCTGAATTTTTAGAAGGCATAACGTTAGTGGGCGAAAGTTACTACGCTGTACATGATTTTACACCAATCAGATTACGCGTTTCTCAAGTAATTTTGATGGAATTTTCCAGAGACAGCCGAAAGCGCTCTTTCTCGCACACTTCCTATAAGCACATCTGGGCGGTCTTCTGAAATTCCTCCGAGCAGCGTGGTCGATGGTCCCCTGGGGAGATCGCAAGGCGCGTGTAACAAACATTGTGCCCCTCGCTCGTCCGAGGCGACGCCAATAAGTCGCGTTTGCAGCTGCGCGGAACTAATTGACCCTTTCACTGCGTACGGGAGGCGCACACACACTGCGGTTGCAACACACACACTGCGGAGAAGTTATTACAAAATAAATGTGTTTATTTCTTAATCTGATATTTGGTTACGTCACAAAAAACATCATTCACTTGCTCTGGCACGCATATTTACTCTCGATTGGAGATTAAAAGGGGAGTTCCAAATTTTGCTGTTCTGAAAACATAATCCCAGGTTTTCATCTTACTTGTCATTGACACCAGAGGTTATATCTTTCCAAAGTCACCACCAATTAGTATTACGTTTCCACTCATTTTAACATCACCCAGCATTGGATTTTGACTTCTCATAATATCTCACATTACGAAAACTTTTTATAACATTCTAGATCCCTAAGAGATAGTCTTGAAGAAAAATACTTAAAAAGAAATTTGGAAATATGAAAACCAAACAGTCGGAGTGTAGTTCTTCCATCCAGAAGTTAAGCAGCAATACCTGCATATCCAGGTGCCAAAGCAGTGAGACAACAGCTTTTAATATTACTCAAATTGCAAAAGTAAACAAAATGCTTACCACATCCCCATGAGCTTGCAAAAATATTGTTTGTTGTTTCACTAGTTATTGCACTCATAATTCTATCCATGACTAATTTTTGGTCGTGATTTTACCTGCAGTAGGTATTATTACCCGGAACAGCATCTTGGTTTTTATCGAACACTCTATTTCATTGCAAGCTCTCCATTTGCTTTTGGAATGCTTTGTGTCGTGCAAAGCTGCGTTTTCAGCTTCATCGGCATTTTCTTCCAAATCTTCCCTCATTGCACGTTTGGAAGTAGTTTATAGGGTGATGCTGATTTACAGGAGCAGCAAATATATGCAAAAATTTCTCTGTTGTATGTTGCTGAAGTTGATTTACACATTAATCTTTCGTATAACTTTACATTTCAAACGTATTACTAAATTTGAGGGTAACTAGAATTTTCGCAGAGTTCAGTCAAAAGTAAAAAACAATAATCAGATCTGATCCCAACCGTCTTCAGGTACAACAGCCCTTTTCTTTTGGTACAATAGCATGATGAAGGACATAAGGCATGCGAATGAAGATTTAAATATTTCTGCATTTTTTTGATGACTGAAACTTTAAAATTACTTCATTATTATCAAATATAGTAGTTATCTGTAAAGTTTTACATTTTGAAATAATTAACGTAAACTTAAGCAAGAAGTGTATAAACAAAACTATCCTCTGGCACAGCAGACTCCCTTATAGAATTAGATACCCGTATGGTTGGTTTAGGTTTAAAAATTGGAGTTCGTATTCTTGAAGTGATTCCAATACCCCAGTATCTAGTTCTAAGTTAAAAAAAACACTGAGTTAAATATTTATTTCCACCAGCTACGGAGAAAACCATACACACTGTTGTAGAACAAATTAAAGTATATCGCTCAATCAAATTAAATATTTTTACAAAAACCACAGTCTTCACAAATACTGCAATAAGATATGTAACGTGTGTGTGTGTGTCTTACGCAGTGACGCAATGAACATGAAAATTCAGTTCGTACGCGCAGTGTGAGAATACACGGAATAAAAAATATTCGCATTACTCAGTCAAGTTCGAATCATTGCTTTATAGATTACTTTCCGGCGTTTCTGAGTATCTAGCCAAGTCGTAGACACATCACATGGCCGGAGGCTGCCTAGTTATCTTTCAACTTCTGCTTGTATAGGAAATTAGTGGTATGTAGATCATTAGAAATTTTATCTATAGAGTTTTTGTTTCAACTTCTTTACAGTACACATATTGCTTCTTGAGTACTTGCCCTATTTACAATAATAGATTGAAATTATCGCACTCATACATAACACACACTCACACACAAACACACATCCACACACACTCGTATTAATGCAATTGCACACGATTGCTCACACGAACATGCATACTCAAGCAGAAGGAAAGTTTTAAACACATGATCTTACAAAATTTCCATCTACGATTATACAAAATCCCCTATTTCTCCAGTTTCGGTACATGATCAGCTTAATTAGAACTCCTACTCCTAATTGCAATACTCCTAATTGAGGCCAGTGAAGTTCAAGGAACTATGATAGATTCTTTACATTGAGTGAAGATTGAGATGCTTTGTAGATATCCTGCACAGGTCTGCACATTGATAACGTTTTGCTTGGGAAGTTCATTCCACTCCCAATCCCCTAAAATTGCAACTTTGGTTGCAGAGGTATGCGGTTAGTTTCTCTGGCGGAATATTCCTTTCATGGCTTCCTGAGGAAGACGTTGAGGCGTAGCGTGAGTTTATAGCTCATAAAAGATCCCTAAAGCGACTGAACTGCTGTAGAGAAAGTCACTGATCGTCGCCATCGTTCGCGAATTTTGAAATGAAGTGTGACGTGAAAAAGATTTGGACAGGCTCCCTTAAAATGAAAGTAATTTCAGTTCGATTTCCTTCACAAAATGGAGACTGCAATCAATTTGCGTCTTATAGATATAATGCCTACGCAGTTTCGTCCTCGGTCTTTGCACTTGATATGTCCGTGGACTTTCCAACAAACTGTGCTTTGTCACAAGTAGCAAAGAGGCTTCCATCGCTTACCGCTGTTGTTACTACTATTGGTGACATTTAAAATCAATAAGTGATAGGTAGTTATCATAGGTAATATGACGAGTATTTTGGAAATTGTCGTTAAATCTCCGACTCACGAAGCGAGGAATGGATTTAACTGAGAATTTCCAAAGTGCGAGTGGTATTTAATAAGACTATTACGCGAATAAAATTACGTCCAACACAGTTCGAAAATGCGCCAAATATTGAAAATTACTGAAATGATATTAAAATCAAAGAACTTAAGTTATAGTTATATATGCGGTATATTGCACATCAACACAGCGATCGATGCATCCCACCTCCTAAGATAGAAGAGTCGCGGCTTATAATTGGACAGTAGGGAGGGGCGGTATGAAAAATCGGATAGAGAAAGCAATATTTTTTTTGAAGTACACAGTCCTATTTGGGACATTTTATGTGTATAGTTAAACACTTTTGGTTTTAATTTCACGAGTGGAATAGCCTTCTATATTAAATGAACAGTCGTACTTCAGCTTTGAAAACAATTATTTTTAATAAACTAACAAGGATGAGCCGTACGAAATTGTAATGATAACGTTATCCAGAAGCTGTATAAAAAATAGCCAAGTTTGTATTACAATATAACTTGTATACTAAAACCGCAATGTAAATTGAAATCCGGAAGTCGATGCCAACAGCGTAATCTTCTCGACCCCATCTCGATCAGGGTACTCGGTGGGAGAAATAGTTATTCACTTCTCCCCATAGTACGTAACAACAGTTTTTAACGGTTTTTGACATTAAATAGATAAATAGATCGATAGATAGATTAGATAGATTAGATAGATTAGATAGATTAGATAGATTAGATAGATTAGATAGATTAGATAGATTAGATAGATTAGATAGATTAGATAGATTAGATAGATTAGATAGATTAGATAGATTAGATAGATTAGATAGATTAGATAGATTAGATAGATTAGATAGATTAGATAGATTAGATAGATTAGATAGATTAGATAGATTAGATAGATTAGATAGATTAGATAGATTAGATAGATTAGATAGATTAGATTAGATAGATTAGATAGATTAGATAGATTAGATAGATTAGATAGATTAGATAGATTAGATAGATTAGATAGATTAGATAGATTAGATAGATTAGATAGATTAGATAGATTAGATAGATTAAATGCTATTCACAATACTTGGAGATGCCGACGGCGTCGCGCCAGAGAGGACAGTCCAGGCTGTTCCCCTCCAAAAGGAAGGGGATGTCGTGGAACTGCTGGCAGTGCCCGTTCGGATAATCCCCGATTTAAATAAGTGACGTCTGACGTTCGATTAGCTGGGAAGCGGTTATCGAACGGGTAGTTTCAATTCCAAAAATTAAGTGGAAACGAAGCTCCCGATCGGCGAACAACGTTCAGCTGAACAAAAGTCGTAAGTCACTCTATTTCAATCGAAGGAAATAGTTATTTGTGTATCAAGGTCGAAAAATAAATGATTTTGGATGAGCCTGGTACCGAGTCGAAAATCATTCAATTTCGGCCGAGGTAGATACAACTATTTTTCTTATACTCACCTCCAAATTTTAGGTTTGAATTTTTAGAGAGATCTCATTTATGCCAAACGGTTTAATCGCATAGGTGCAGATGTTCTTCTATATTATCGCCTCTGAAGTTCACAGTACTGTCACAATTGTTAAAGTGTGTAGAATTGCGGCTGGTTTTAACGATTTGTGTCGTAAGTATGGAGTGCGATATTCCCGAGATTATAATCTAGGAAGCTGAAGCTACTACTGAGAGTTTATTTTTTTCAAAAATCAAAGGATTAATAGGAAAGAGAGTATGGACTCTTTTGAACATGGAAAAGAGAGAACCATGTAACCGTAGTAAATGAAACAAGCAGTTGAAACTACTTCAATATCTGTTGAAACTCCTAACATGAGTGCTATATGCCCGGAAGACGTAACAGTTCCAGGTATAATATTTCAGAATATATCAAATTGTGTTTTTATTATAAATGTTGATTGTAAATAAGTTAAAAAAGTTCTGTATTAAAAAATTAATATTATTTGCCAATGTGTCAACAGTCATTTGTACATTGTTTTGTTTAATTGATGTTGCCATGGTAATCGTCCTCTAGAATTCATTCTTGGCCTAGGCCGCCGAAGTTCACCTTTATGGCCTAGAAATGCTCTACCAAATACGGGTTTTGAAGTGATGATATGAAAAATAATATTTTTGTAAAGTTTTCTTTTCTTATTTGTGACTCAGGACAAGTACGTCATTTAGTGGTTTTTCAATTTTTGTTCATAATTTATTAGAAAACATAGTTCTGGATAAAAGCAGATCCAAATGCAATCTGTTTATACGAGGTGTTAAAATATTTAGCAGCGATTTAATTAACAAAAATTAAGTTAGATAGACTCTTAACAACTCTCAAAAAGGGATTTCCCTTGAAGTTTAATAATGAAGATTTGCTATTGTAATTTTTTAACTTTCATTTACCGAAAATTGACTTTTTCCTAAAGGCCCTTAATCCCAAGAATGCCTCAATTATCATAATGGCATTTCACCCTGGTTCGAGGGATTTATGCTACTTGTATAGCTAAAGGTTTGTAACGTCTAATATTATACACTCAAGTTTTCTTAAGCCCCGGAGGCCTCCCCCCACTTCTTTATAATATTAGTTGAATTAAGGATAAAAGTATGCAACAAGCATTGGCAAAATCTGACAACCAAAAATGTCCACTTCCGTGTAATAGAAACAATTTTTTATCATAAACCTAGCTACAGGTTTGATTTAAGAGACCTACTATCAATATAAATAACCCCCACTCCCCTCATATTTAGCTAAATGAGTGCTGAAGAAAATGATATTCGCGCAAATTACAGAGTTCTGTAGCCTAAAGGATGCTTCAACAGCCAACGAAAACTGTTTTTGACTGTGACTTACTTTCCATAATGCAAGGTATAGATGGTGATATCTATAAATAGTGCGTAATAGTGAGTGAATATACTGATATCCACTAAATTTCCAAACGAATTCATCATAAACTTCCCCAATACTTTACTCTACCTGACTACATTATCCACTCCTTTATACTACATATAATATGCGACAAATTGTCGATAATTGTTTTGGACAAGTTTGTATCGCTTTAAACCAAGCATGACAAAATGTTTGCTGTCCAACTTGGATGATAAAATATCGCGCTTAACCTCAAATCGGGCTTCACAAAACGGGCAAGTTTTGCTGTTGCTGAAGGGGGTGGGAAAAATGAATACAACTCACGTCGTGATATATGGTAACTACATGATATTAAATAACTTCAAAAGTAAAGGATCAAGAGACCTTTTGGTTGTTTATTCTCTAAAAACCGATGACGATTACAACAATACCGACCTATAAGTATCACCTTGATAATTATTCGCTTGGTAGTTTATAATTGCAATTCATAATTAATGGACATCATTACGAAATAAAGGTGGCAGCTACTAGTGTTTTCTAAAACTTACTAATCATCGTGAATACACGATGCATATTAAATTAGCATACATTTGTTCACAAAACAAAATCTGGGACCTTTGCTCTTCAGTATCTCCACAATTTCCCCGATAGTTGTGCCTCTTTTTGTCTACTTTGACTACACTATTTCTCGCATCGTATGAGACGCATAGAGTTTCTTTTTTTACTATTGTATAAATACCTTCAAGACAAATTCTTTACGAACATTATTCACCTGCAACACGTAGTTGGACCAAAATTAAGCATTTTAATCTTCGTTGCGTTCCTATGAATCTATTATGTCATCTTACTCTACCGAGGGAAATGCAATTTTAATTCAAAACTATCTTTGAAAGTTTCAGTAGTGCGCGTATATATTTTTGTTTTAGTTTGCATAAATGCATATTTTCGATAAAGCTGGAGCTGGAGATAAAATGGAGGTACCTAATGTGTTATTACGATGGATACTTTCATAGACTCGGTGAGGTAAACGGTGTAATATTGGATTCAAAAGACTTTAACATGCAAATGATCTCAATCAAATGCTTATTCGTTCCTAGTAACACACCTCTAAGCATTTCAACTATCTACAAATATCTCGTATCTATATAAAAATCTGCTGCCAGCACACAAGAAGCTCAGAAACGCATGGACGTCCCACAAGGACAATTTTATGTATAGGTTAATTTAATTTTAAACAATTTCTTGACATTCTTACTAGATGTGATTAAATGATGCATTCCTGAATAAGAGGATATTACAAAATAAAGAAACTCTCCGATAATTTGAAAAATTGTGCATTTTTAAGGTATATCGGATGAAACTTTCTCCTAATCGTTTTATTTAGCAATTGTGACATTCTTGTCATCAACAATATCAGCGAGTTCTTATGTTTTGCAAAATAATAAAAGTAAATATATAATACATTACGCATTTTGTATACATTGTAAGAACAACAATTGAAATAGGTAAAATTTGTAATACGAAAGTGATGAACATGGGTACTGATATAAGTATTAAATTTAATTATTTAGCGTCAAAAAACAGTAAAAACCATATAAAGTAAGGTCGGAAGTGTAATTTGCGCTATTTTACAAAGCTCCAAAATCCCTCCTCTTTGCTTATTCAATACAAATGATAACTAATGCATTAATGTCATTGTTAAAATTCATACTTCTTTTATTATTGGCACTCACTATATTACATAATTGCATTGAAGCAGTTATGCAGCTGAAAATATTTTCGTTGGCATTTTAACATGTGAATCAATTTAAATACTTTGGTACGATCTGACAATGTGTTGTAAAAATTGTTTATACATTATATGAATATTTCTTGCAGTGAGCTGTTCATAATAATACCAGATAAATACGATCGTACAAAGCCGTGTGGTGTAATTACACATATCTGTCTTGCATGAAAATATTCATTTTAAATTATTCTTTAATTGACAAAACAATAGTTAATGCTTGACACATATTCATAAAATCTACAAACGAAGTAAATTTGAATGATAATTCTACTTGATATTTTATCCTACCGTTTTTCTCTAGAATTGAATAGATTTTATTTTATCAAAAATTAGTTTTTACAATTACTTTTAAACACTATACAGGGCAACTACAATGTAACTTTTCGTAGATTCCACTTTCGCAATATTTCCACTTTCCCCATTCTCCCAATCCTGCCTGGTTAGGCTGCCGATCCTTCCGCGCCAAACTGTGTGGCAGAATCCCAAAAATTGGGCCAAAATGGCAAAACGTTTCTCACAATGTGCGAAACGTATTTTCATGCTGGTGCTAAACAATCATGTAGGATAATTAAGAAAATGAAAGATTGACAATAGCGTACCAAAATCTTTAAATATACACAGTGTCTTGGAATAAATGTTAGAGATTTCTAGAGGAATTCAAGATAATTTCTTTGTGCCAATGAGCATGTGGTGGGAAATTTCATAAAACGAGTTATATGAGTCGTTGACTTCTGATTTTTTTTAAAGTTTTGGTACATTTTAGTTACGTTCTGTAAGCCATATACTGGTGTCAAACGGAACCATGGAGAAATCCTCCTTTACCGCAATCAGTCATCGTCAGTCATTGTCAGTCATTGCCCTTTGTCCCTTCGGCCAGGAGTTCGGCGTTGTTTTATCCCCAGACGGTCACCCATGCAAGAACCTACGGTGTCTCAATTACTTAACTTCCTGCCTTTAGGAAGCGTAGTTAAGCGATTTATCTAGCGAAGCCGGCTGAGTAGCTCATCATATTTCGATACTTGGTGGGTCCAGGAACTCTTGTCGTCAAAAGAGACCTGCCATACACCAAACGCATGATAGATTGTCTGCCAATGAGATACAATTGACAGATGGACGCTGTACGAAGCTGTAGATAGTTCGAAACCTTTCACTTTATAATAATGCAGAAATACAATTGGAACTCCATGTGGTTTTCTCTCACACCCTAAAAGGTGTCACCATGTGCATTTCAAAATTTTGAGAAATAAATAATATTTTTTTTAATTGTAAAATTCTGTAATGATTTTTTTAAACAGAGTATTCAGGCAGATGTGGGTTAACTTGTGTAATTTACTTATATAAAATCTCCTAACATATGTTCATTGGCAAAGGTTATTATCTTAGATACCCCTGAATGCCCTTGGGTTTTTTAAGATTTATTCTGACATATCATATTTCAACTTTGTGAAGAGGTGATTAGGCTTAAATATCGTTGGCAATAATCATCAACTTTAAGTGCCAAGAAATTATTCATCCCATATATTAGTTCTAAAACTTATCACGTTCTTCCTCATACACATACGTGTTTTTTATTTTAAAAAAATATTTTTTTTAAAAAATTCCTGGATTACGCCAAATGTTTGTATAATTATTGTGATTAATTATTATAAAACGAAAGAGAAATATAAAAAAGTTCCATACATAATATTTTATTTTCCCTTAGTTCTTTGTGAAAATGTTGAGATGACTCTGGTTACTGATGCTTAATACATATTTTACAATAAATGCATCAAAACGTCAGATGCTTTAATGCACTTTTTACGATATAACAAAAGTACATAAATATTTCTGAGTATAAACATGAGATTTGTATTTTGTCCAACGTTTTAGAATCGTGTTCCACTGTACGCTATTCTGATGCTGTTTGGCGAGAGGCGAGGCGTCGCCCAGCACCCTTTGGCGGCTGCTCGCAGAGATGAGCAGCGCTTTCCATGCAAAACGCCATGCGCCCTCGCACCCCGCCCTTCGCTCTCGGCTGCCCCCTCCACCCGCCACCCGGATCGGGCACCCGCCCGCTCGCAATTCATAGTGGAAAAAATTCAAATGCGCCTGCAGCAATGGATGTATACATATGAATGCGAGCACCCGCCGGCTGGGCTTTTTTATTTTTTCAAAGCTCCTATCGCATACATGTATTAATACTTAATGATATTTTTCGTTCGTTCAAATATCAAAGAAAATTTGCATTACTAAAAGTATACGTGTGCGCATGGAAACGAGAAGTATTACTGGGATATTACGAGCTGAACCACAGCTTTCTCTTCTGGTCAGAACTACGCCGCCGCGATTGAGTCTGCATGAATTCGAGGGGTTGTCAACGCGAATAGAGAGTGACTGGACTCGACTTGACTCGAACGAAGTCGTCTCGAGTTGTCTCTATCTCGTTCGAGATTCAATCTGGACTGACTTGTATGCGAAGATTAATCTACATTTCAAGGAACCCAGAGTTTGTTGAACGATTTCTTTCGTAAATACAAGGAACGTGAGAAACTTGCGGGAAAAATCAACGAAAAAATTATACTTCAATCAATATAGAGAACTTGCAGAATGCCAAAATGACGGATACAGAAGGATTAAATGAGGAAGAAAGATCAAGTGAAAAAAATTCTGTCATCTGACTCGGGCTAGAAAAAATTCCTTCTTGGAAGAAGAAATTTCGTCAATTGCAAAAATTTTCATCAGCGTTTCCCAAAGTTTCTTTCTAGTGTGATATTCAAATAGTATTCCAATTGAAGGCAAAATCTTTACATAATATGTATCGTAATTATCTATATTACTAATTTCCAATTCGCACATAAATTGAAAGAAAACTAAGCATCCTCTGGCCGTATAAAGGGGTGTCTATGGTTTCACTAGATACCAGGAAATTTAAGAACATTTAAAACTATAATGAAACACTCGATTTGGACTGAAAACGTAAAGATTTGATTACGTTATTCAACCTATTTTCGTATTGCGCTTACCGTGTGAATGTTCGTACTCACTGCGTCACTACTTACGTTACGGTTGACGACATACTCTAAAGTTGGCTCCACACATTCGTTATTCGGCGAGAAACGAGCATGCTCGCCGAATCCCGAGTAGTGTGGATGAGTTGCTCGCTATTTGCCGAGTGACGAACATTCGGTGCTCATCCTATCCACCGCGAGTCGGTCTTTAGGACACATCAAAGGGAGCGAACATTTGCCGAACACATCAGCTGTTCGGGATTGGGCGAGCAGTAACTCGTTGCCGAATGTGTGGAGCCGCCTTAAGAAAGAGGACGCTAGCTATTAAATACTTGCTGTTCACGTGCTCCGTTACGGAACAGCAACCTTTTGATATTCTTAGTATGTAAAGAACTGTTGAACGGTATACAATGCTATGTCACTGCAGTATTCTTGATGAATTTTGATTAAAATATTTACTTTATTGTTGTGTTTTACGGGAGTATCTTATTAAGTTGTTCTTAGACAGTGGGCGTGCTAATTTTTGGAAAACAATTTTGTGTGGTTTTGTTCGGAAGCATTTTTGCTGCAATTCACTTATATTATAATAAAAATAACGAGTCTTATCAAAGGGGAGGATAAAAATCATCATTTAAAAAATAAAACATTAATTTTATTACTTCCATTTTTTTATAAACCAGATGTAACATGTTAATTAATTATTTTTTATTAAAATGTTGTTTCTGGATATATAATTAATCACGTGTTGATGTATACTAATGCTTGGGATTTTTTAGCACTTAGTATTTATCAGAAATAATGTTTTTAATTTGTCGTGGATACCAAATGCATCAGCAATTTTTTAAAATACGTGTACATACTGAGATTCAGTATTTAATTATTTATTGCAGTAAGCAATCTAACTTATATAATAAACAATATTTCATGTTTATCTAAAAATTATAATAAATGAATATTTTGTTCAGTTTTTAATTTGTAAAAAGACGTTTATTTGTATGTTTATAAATAATATTACTAATTTGTATAGTTAAAACAATGCACGGCATAACTGTCGCCCTATTTCATAACCAAGTTAGTTAACTACAAGAGTATTTCATTGTATGTTAACCACAACTGTGTTTGCAAACTTGTATGTCTTCTTTGGTTCTGAGTTGAGATACTTCTTTTTTAAAATCTTCAATACGTTTTATAAATGACTAGGCCGATTTTGTAATTAATTGATTAATTAAGTATTTTTTGCATTGTATTATTGACTATGACCAACTTCCGTATGAAAGGCACTATTTTTCAGTAAAAAGTATAAAACGGTCTTCAATAAACCAATTGATTTAAATCATGCTTTAACTTTATAATGTAAATTACTTTTTTTACATTACATTTTTACATTACATCAGCAAAGTAGTTTTATATTGCTTTATTATTTATATATCCTTATGTAATAATACGTACGAACGTAATAACAAGAAGAAACATAATACAAAATTGCTAATTATTTTACTTTAGAGATATTATTCTGTTAGCTACAAATTCAAGTTTGTGACTGCCATTCATTTGTTTTTCTCGAAACATTTTTGGAGTATTGCAACACACTTGATTGCGTAACCTAATTTTCATTATCCTAGATCATCCTAGGCTTTAGGGTTAAAGCAGTAAGAAGACATCAAAGCTACTTCACTCCTCTTCATCTTCGCCTCCCGTCCCGGCAGCCCTGCGAACACGTACCGTACCCTATGGGGCTTGAAGAGATCGATTATCGGTAGTGTTGGGAGGGGGTGGGGAGTGGAGGGCCGGAAGGCTGCAGAGGTGAGGGGGGGCAGGCCGTACTTCAGCGCGCTGGCCCTCATGCCCTCAAGTGCTGCGTTGGAGGAGGGGAGGGGAGGGAGGTGGCCTGGCTGTCGGCCGCAGGGGGAGGATGCGTCGACGACGGCGGCCAGGGGGGCGACGGTGCGCGACGCCCTGGAGCTCACCGTCTGCAGCTCGCAACCCATAGAGGATGCCGCGAAATGTCGTACCTTTAAAAAATCTTATTGGAATTTATATAATGAATGACTTGAGCGTTGATTAACTGATTTTCAGGAAACAAATTTGCAAATAGATTAATAAAGTTTCGATCCTTATTGAGATCTTATTTCATGTCAAAAAAGGTGAAGATTGAGTGAAATATTGTCATAAAAAACGTAAAAATGTATTGTCACAAGATTTACTTCCTATAAGAACCAAGAACTTCTTTTCTTCTTCGCCTACATTGTGTTGTAAATAAAATAACTATAAGGATCGAAATGTCATCCTCTTATTACATGTAAATTTGTTTAATGAACATAAGTAAATATGCGAATTAATAGGTCATTAAGTAGAATTATTATGATCGTTACATTGAGAAAAAAATAACGGGACTCTATTGTAAATTCTCTTGAATGTTCCGCTGGATGCGAGTTTAAATATTGTGAATGGTAAGTTATTGAAATAAGAGATGCTTACATTATATGACCGCCTTTTCACGCAATGAGGTTTACGGGTGGAGAGGGGGCAAAAAGATTGCCTATTGCTCGTAGGGATAGGGTTTCCATCGACGCCTGCCAGTACCCTCAGCCAAAGGACACAGTTTGGAGTGAAGCGGTGCCCGATCGGGTGTCTCCATCATAGTTAAATTAAGTTATCGGAGGTGTACGGACTGAGCATTAGTGATTTGGAGCGAATGTCCTTAAATTCCTAGAGATTTTTATGCGGAGGTGATGTTTGTTCCGGTGCAAAAAAAAAAAAAATTTGTGCACCTGCCAATCATCGGTGCAGATCGACATGTCTACTAATCAGGAGTACGATGTTGAAAATTGCGAAGGTGTAACTTCATTATATGAGATTTTCCAGCACATATTCATTGGCAAAAAGTATTCGTTTTCGACCCCTACATCCCCTAGAAATTTGTAATATATTTTCTAAGGTCTAGTGTGTGTAGGGGGGGAGCGTGGAGCGCCGGAAGTCTGCAAATGTGTGTAGGGGCCTTCTCCCCTTACACAATAAATGGGAATTGTGCCAAGTGAGGGTCAGGGGTCGGTATGTCACTCAGCCCAAGGACAGAAATAAAAAACTAAAATTGGAAAAATGGGATCGCACACGATTCGTGGCCCGTTGTTTAGGGTTTTTGTCACTGTTTGGAAGTGATTGGAACAAACGACTAAAACAACAGATTACAGCAGACGGCCTCTCTCTCATCCAGACTTTGATCCCCTTCGACTCAGCTATTCTGTGTGAATTGATAATCTGCATACTGTCGGTCTTCGGACCAAGAACCCTTCAGTCTACAAAGCAATACTGCACACTAGTTCATCTTTTATTATCATGCTAGTACTTAAGTGTTATGGCCATACCTAGTATGAGTGAATATGATGGACAGGTGAATATGAATATTGGATTTGGCTGATGTTGGTGATATAGTACCAAGAGGCAGGATAATTGGCGGAACCGCAAGAAAAGCAGCCGCGAACCGGCTGTGTCCGCCAAAAATTCCATAAGGATTGACTGGGAACTGATCCCAGGTCCCAACAACCAAAGGACGCCGCACCACTCCGCCTGCGTCACGGAGCGGCCTCACCGGAGTGTGCCCCCTGCAGCGTCACTGAGCAGGTCGTCTTGGGATTCGATACCTGATGGTGACTGGGTTTCCACACTAGCTTGATAGGCAAGTGGAGTTCTGTCACTGTATGGAGGAGCATTCTAGCGGCAGTTTACTGTGAACGGCACTTTTTCGTGGTTTCTCCCATCAATACCAGAAAAATGGCAAAGAAGTATTCACTTAACAAGAGGACGTGAACCGCGCGCGATCGTTCCTTCTTCATCCTTGTCCCCTCCTCTCCTCTTACCCTTGCGTGCAGTATGTAAGTTACATTACCACTACTAAAGTACGTAAGTGTTCACTTACCACACATGTCGGAATATAAGAGCTAGTCCTGATGCACGTTATAATTATTTACCTTTATTCGGAGCCAGAAGATTTTTAAAGCTTTTGGTTGACATGTGAAAATTGCCGAGCGCCGCAGATTGAAATACAAGCTCTAGGCAGGCCTGCACAGCACTCTACACATTCACTGACCTCGGAATCCACGCGCGAGCCACTCCATGGAAACGTCGGGCAGAAAGGAAGGTGGGGATCAGCTTCTTTCTAGTACTGGGGATCGCCAATGAGAATGATCAATTCAAACTATAGCGTTTAAATTGAAAGAGCAATCGGCGAGAACATGACCGACTGTTCCATACAGTTCAAGTAATATTGCAATACGAACCTAAAACGAATTAGACAATTTTATTTTATTTGACTGTCAAGTATTTCAATTAATTGCTTTTAGAGCTAATAAAGTAATTCGCCTTGCTGGGATGAAATCATAAATGTAGTGTGGTGCTAAACACCAAATAGTAAAATTGTAAGAGGGAAGGAATGGATAGGAAGAAAATTTCAAGAGAACACCTCCATCTTCCGTAATATAACATGCACTACATTTACTGGACTATTGACCATATCAGTTGACGCGCTCGGAATCATTCAATCAAATTAGCGGTCGCAATAGTCTAAAAAGCTTCGGCGGCGAACTCGCAACTACACAGGTTATTGCAGCGTCTAATAAATAATTTTAAGGCATTATTCAGAAACAAATGGTGCGAAATTCCTGGCGTCGTCCTTTACGTTTCTGCCAAAGGGCGGCGTCAGGTGACAGCTTAAATGTACCCCGACACCCGGGTTTTTTATCCCTTCTCTGCACGCCCGGGGACACACGGTTTTGAAATCGGTCCAAACGCGCTGTTTCTTATCTGTAAATGAAAGGCCGTGAATAAAATCATGTATTATGAACGACCAGGGTTTCAGTAAACGGTAGAAAAAATTGAGACGATAGAAAATATTGAATATTTGATCGTAAAGGACAGTGTGTAGTTTTTTTCTAATTGGAACACGCATTCGTTCTTTCTTTCTAAATTAACATTATGAATCCAATGCTACATCCACATAATTTCATAAAGAAATATATGCAGATTCGTTGAAGGTCAAGGTGTGCTTTCTGCATTTTAAAAATAAAGCGTTTTCTCAAGAGCTTTGTGAACTGCATAGTCGAATGGAAATGTTGAGTTTTTAAAACGAATCTATACATTCTGCCAACGGTTTTTGATTTTTATCTTTTCATCGATGAATATTGACATTAGGGAAGTAATATTTTATTCGTATTATTATTCTTCTGTTGGGCGGAGATGATGGATCGATTTGTGTATCTTGTTTCAGAGTAGAGCGATGGCATCGATCCGGGCAGTAGAATGAAAGAAAACTGGACTAGGTATAAAATTGGACAGACAGATTTAAAAATTTTCCACTTAACGTGTCCACAAAATAAGCTTTTTGGGTGTGTGGACGGAACTGAGGGAGTGTCCCTTTGAGAACTGGGCTATGTTTGTTGATGGATTCATAGAGGACGTGAGAGGAAAACGGTTAAACAACTGATTTAAGAACACTATGTGCTATATTTGTGGAGTGAAATTGCGGACATGGTGGTACTCCGAAGGCTTGTGTGAGGCTGAGTGTCTACCCGAGTGAGACGACCATTTGGAGATTTTCCGCAACCCCACGTAGTACATTTTGATTAAACTCCCTCATCGACAGAATTAGCGTGGGAGATGAGAATAGGTTGTATAAATGTTGACTATTGAAGGTAATAAAATAATGTAGGCTTTCACTGCTGGATATACTATTACAAATACTTTCGGTCTGAATAACAGTGGTCTATCGGATATGTAATGGCTATGCAGCCCGAAAATATTTAAGGTAATGTTAAGTTGGTTTGTAAATTGACGTAATAATGTGCTAACCGGATGAGTGCCAGATCGCTAAATTTTAACACTATGTGTAATGTAACACTATGTGTAAGTGTGAGAGAAGATAATAACGTAAGTGTTTTTGATAAAAATATCTACTCCGCAGAAGACTGCAGAAAGAGGTCAATCTAATCTATAAATTCTACTAAAGGCAGTTTATCTTCCGATGTAAGTTGCTATTCTGTTTTCGCGTCTAAATATACGTTATTGATGTTTAGAGTAAATTTTATGTAATAATCTTTTTAATAGGCCGTTTGCGTTTCAGTTTACGAGATTCAAGCGCAAGTTTGTTTTGAACCATTATTTGCATTTAGAATTGATAGATAATTCATAATAATTTAAATATGACTGTACATACGGTTCAGTCGTGGATTATTGATGTAATGGCTTGATTTATAATTTGTGCTAATGAGAGGAAATAATTAGAATGAAGTGGAGGGTTTGTGTGGTTATTATTATTAATATTATTTGTGTGGTATGATACGCGGTTACTATCGAGAAACTCAATCAGTGTTCTATAATATTGAATGCTTTTAGCAACGCTAGATTATTAATATTGCTTCAATCACTGGAATTCTGTTTATTGTAAGAAGTTTGTAATTTCATATTTCACGAACGAAGGAAGACTGAAGATGTTTAATGATCACGTTTTGCACTGAGACGTGCGTTAAATCCTAAGTGTTTGTGGGATCTTGTGCAAAGGCAGCATAAGGGTTGTTCATGGTTACAGTCTTGTAGATGTTGCTGTAGTTGTGTGGAAACTATTTGTTGAAGTAGATCCAATGAACGTCTCATCAAACGTGGCTCTTTTGAGACGACAAATTGTTGAATGAATGGAACTGAGTTTTTGTTCATCAAACAATCTTTCCTGTCCGTCAGAAATGGTGCGAGGAGGGAAAGACATTAATTCTGTGGTGTAAGAAGAAAATATTTACTTCCATTTTTTGTTTTCCTCAGTGATAACGGAAGCGAATGCGGGATTCTCTTTTGTATCTAGATTTAAAAAAATACTTTTGCTCTTCCCAAACGTCATGCACAGTGTAAACTGATTTTAAGTGGTAAATTATTGCAATTGGAATATATAGGAATATATATGAATAACTCTAAGGAAATTAAAAAAAGCCTTAAAAAATGTAGTATGAGCTCTTATCCGATGGTACTAGTCTATTCCCATGGCTAATAAATTCTTTAAAAGAGTAATTTTACGTTGCTACTCCTCCAACACAATTTTATTTTTATTTTATTTTATTTGAATTTTTGATTTCCCCCCTTCCAATTACGTGTTATATTATTACAAAATAGGTAATAACACCTATCAGAAAGGAAATGAACGTTGTTAGTGATCGTCCATTAGAGTTGGGACTCTCGACTTCTAATCTCTACTACAATCTACAGAGTTACAATTTAGACTGTATCAAAATACAAAATGACAAAATACTAATTTTCATTCAGTCGATACTTCGAAACATCATCCACAAAAGAAGGAAGGATAAATTTACTGCTAGGTAATGCAATCTACGTCTGTTTCCGCACCCCATTCATTCGGATATCTGAGATATATTGTGTAAATGAACAAAATATCTCACGCAGGATATCATGCAGCCACACTGTTGGAATTTTCCTACTCTTATTCGTTATCGAATTTTAGTGTCATATCTTTGTTTGACATGCGGATTTCGGCGCCTCGATATAGTTGTAGAGTACATGATCCCAAACAGTAAGCCTTTTTTGAGTTCTGTTCATCACATTGTCATCCCAGCCATGTAATACCCCGGCAAACGTCGGATTTTTTTTGCGCTTTTCCACGAACGACAACAAATTGCCACCCACGCAGCCGAGCGTATAGATTTCTTTCCCGCTGCCATTCATGAAATTCGAGGCAGACGCGTTGTTTTGGCTGTGACGCTCGCAGACAAGATGAGGACATGTCCGCTTTCCGCCCCCTCCCCCCACTCTTCCCCCCACCCTCCGCGTGCCCCAATCAGAATTCGGCTGTGACGCCCATGTTCCCGGGTACGACACCGCAAAGAATCGAGCGAAATGGAAATGCATGGCAAAACAAGAAACAAAGCGCGCGCTGTCCGCCGCGGACGAAATCCACGCGTGGGAGTTGTTTATGCACCGCGTCATTTCCGCCCAGTACTGCGGGGCAGGAAGGCGAAGCAGCGATGACAATGCGGCGGGGGTGGAAGTGCCACGTCGCGCGGGGAGGGGGTGAGGAGGGACGGAGGGTCAGTCGAGTGGTCGGGGGTTGGGGCGTGAGGGCGAGGGCGAGGATGAGGACGGGGTGATGAGGGCGCTGGCCGCGCCGAAATCGCTCCGGGCGCTTGCGCGTTAATTGAATTGCGGACGATGGGCCCGCTGTTTCGCTTAGTAGCGCGGAGAGTCGTGGCAGCCGCCGTGCCCCCCCCCCTAACCCGCTGCCCTCTTCTCTCCCTGCCACAGCCACCAATTCCATCGCAGCCAGCTGCCGGGCGCCTCCGTCTCGTAGTTAGGCTTGGCGAGGAAGATGTCGCCTCCGGGAAGAGCCATCGCTGTTGGCCAATTAGGAGCGTGGTTTATTAATTTGTTTCAGATCAACCACTTCAATGCAAAAACAAGATGAAGGGCATAGAAATAAATAATTGGCAATTAAGCAAATTATAACATAAATATTAAATATAATATGATTAATATTTTGAGGATTTTGATTTGAGAGTTGCACAACACTCTGAAGATAATAATAACTAGGGGGCGGATTTTGATGACATAAAATACCGTCAAAAATGATCAATAAAATGCTCTTAAAACTCTCTAGCTCTAAACTCTTTAACAATGTTCTAAAAACAAATAAAAATCACGTACAAATGTGATCAAAACCCATTCAAATGAACAACTTAAGCTGTTGGATATATTACTGATGTAATCGAGGCTTCTTCTGTTAGTTCAAGCGAGCTCGGCTTTCAAAAATTTTGTTTGGACTGTTCTTTACCTGAAAATCTGTCTTTAGTTATCCCGAAATCGTCTGAACCGCCAATGATGTCGAGAGGCGTCACAGGAACTTTAGATTACATGATGGGAGCGGGTGGAGGTTTGCCTTTTTCGGCCGGGGAAAGGAAGAATAGAAAAATCCAGAAGGATAATTAGTTGTAGCACAACCATCCAAGAAGTGGTTTATCGAAGCCTCGAAGGAGGAAAGCGACACCAATACTACAGGGAATACCGAATTTCGAATGCGCACGTTGCAACGTTTACATATAGCGTTATTAAGAGTGGACGCTGTGTGTGTTGCAGGGGCGCGGTGGTTTGCTTGGGCGTCGCCGCCGCTGGAGGGCCAGGGCCCGCTGCTGGAGGTGGAGCCCGCGCCGCGCCTGGAGTTCGCCAACTCCACCGGCGGCCGCCTGGACTGCGTGGCGCGCGGCAGCCCGCAGCCGCAGCTCAAGTGGCTGCTGGCGGACGGCGCGGCGGCCGGCGCCGTGCCGGGCCTGCGCCAGCTCGCGCCCAACGGCTCGCTGCTCTTCCCGCCCTTCGGCGCCGCCGACTTCCGGCCCGACGTGCACCGCGCCGTCTACCGCTGCCAGGCCGCCAACGCGCTCGGCCGCGTGCTCTCGCGGGACGTCAAAGTGCGCGCAGGTGAGCCTTCACACTCCCTTTTTGCAGTCATAATAATGCACATTTGACATCCTGTGTGTCAAAGGAATGTCATGTGCGTTAGAGGTTGCATCTTAAACATGATGCCCTCTGAAGTATATTCCAAACCCGGCGATGCAGATATTTTTTCCTTCAGAAAATTTGTTCTAAAAATTATATCTGTAAGAAGGTCCTGTATATTTTTTTTGAAAGAAGAGTGGTTTTCTCGTAATTTTTGATTAAAGAAAAAGAAATTTAAATTTTTGTCAAAAATTGCTCAATTGTTTTCTTTATTTTTTCCATTTGATGGACCATATGATTCTGTAAAATTACATAGGTCCCAATTTCGTAAACTCTATATTATTGGGAATCGGAAAACTACCATATTGATGTTAAGGTTTTTTCCTTAATGGAATCTGTTCTTTAAAACTAGTATATCTTGAAACGATGTTAATGAAAACATCTAAATTTTTGAAAATTGCAAATGCAAATGTTCAACTTGTTGAACTCCTGCACAGAACTGCTGTTACGATTAACCGAATACATTGTACAGAGTTTCCAAGCGAAAAAACATACTCTAGCCGCATTTCTGGATATTGCACAAGCATACAATAGGGTATGGCATTCCGGTCTGTTATTTAAAATAAGACGACTTGGACTCCCTGAGTATATTCAGAATATTATTAAAGGCTTCATCACCGAAAGAAAATTTAAGGTCCAAATTAATCACTCATTTTCTACTCCTCGCGATATTACAGCCGGAGTTCCTCAGGGCTCTGTGTTGTCTATTTTATTTAATATCTTTGTGAGTGACATACCCAAATTTTCTAAAGTGGAAACTGCTCTTTTTGCTGATGATATGGCACTCTTTACAGCAAGTACAGATATAAACCTTGCATATAATAGAGTCCAGAATAATCTAAACATACCAACGCAATGGACAGAAAATGGAGAATTGCAATCAATCCGCAAAGATGCCAGACTAAAATATTTACTCTTAGGAGACCGCAAAACCCTTCCTATCTGAAAATAGATGACAATGAAATACCTTGGAAAAGTGAACCAATAAAGTACCTCGGAGTACTGTTAGACGAGAAACTTTCGTGGAAATCCCATGTTCACGCAGCCATCAACAAATCCTATGTCAAAATATCAAAACTGTACCCGCTCATAAATCAACATTGAACACTTAATACCAAATGCTAGATTCTACTGTATAAATCTATTATCCTACCCACATTAACTTACGCTTGCCCAGTGTGGGGAAACGCAGCTCCTACCACCATTCAAAAAATTAAAATAGTCTAAAATAAAGTCCTTCAGAAGTCAGTTGAAGCTTCCTGGTTTTTACCAAACCATCAAATTCACAGAGAACTCCGAATCAATACTGTGCTGAAACATGAAAAAGTAGCAAATAAGTTTTATTCTTCCCTCCCCTCATCTCTTTCCGCTCTGCAATTCCATGTAGGCCGAACAGTAAACATCCCAAGTAGAATCAAATCCAAATTTCCCACATGCTTAAACCTCCCTAAACCAATAACATTATGTAGAATCTTTGCCTTTTCCCGTCTTACTTCTCGACAGGCCAATCCTAACAGTTAATCCCTTAAAATGGAGATAAATATCAATAGCATCTAAGAGAAAACTATTTATTTAAATAAGTCAGAGAATGTTAACCTCAATTTGTCAAGGAATGCCCAAATCCAAAAAAAGTCAGAATGTAAAACTGAAATCCCTCGCAAGAGCTTAGGTCGAACGAGAAGATATAAATTTAAAGAAATCAACTTTTTTAAACCGTTGGGAAGGTTGGGCTAAGCTGTGAGGCCTTGGTGTAGAGATGATGCGAATGGCGTGCTAGCTTTGAAATCCTGAGTTCCATTCCCTGCCCAAAGAAAAAAATGTTTGTCGGAAACACCATTGCAGGTACATGTAATTATGTAGAATTGCGTATTCGTTAAAAATGCGAGAAAGTGCGTGCCGTTGGAACTTCAGTATGTTTTTAAAGATATTTTGCGACGTTTCTGTCGTTAACTATATTTAATTAAACTCTTTCTGTATTATTGCGTGGTACGTACATCTATAATTTTATTTAAAACGTAAACTGGATTTATTTTAATGGAACGTGAAAACTTGTTTATTGGCGGAACTTATAAACCCGAGAATAGTACATAGAGAAACTTTGTTATAATTAATATATTTTTGAAAGGTTTATTTATTTTATGTCAAAAACAGTTAAAAACTATGTGTGATGGGCTATGAGGAGAAGTGAATTCTGTGCACGCCTTCTTTTGCGAGTAAGCAGAAAATATAATAAATAATGTACGGAGGATTTATTTCAATTTTCCACAGTCGTAAAAGCCAGTATTTCCGTAGAAGTTTGCTTTCATATCTCATTCTTGCTGTGGCCCCTTCCCATTTTATACGCACTCTGCCTCCACTCCGAGAAGCCAACGAAGGAAACGACTGCTGCAGCACGGTTCACTTGCTCATTCTGCAGCCTCCCGTCTAACTACTTTCCTCAGCAAACTGACAGCTATTAGTGAAAGATTTGGTACTGACGAGTAGAGAAAGAAATGAAATTAAAGAAACAATTATGCAATAGTGGCCTCTAGAAGCCAAAGCTATTCAACTTTTGGAAGAGATTTTAATATTTGCAATACAATTATTAGATTAAAAGAAATGGCATTCTTATAAGACAGCTCTTTGTAGAAATCGTCTCTGTAGAAATCACTGGTCGATCAATTTTTTTATCGATTTGTTGAAAATGTGTGTATTGTCGGCATTTTAAATGGTACCATTTTGTTCCAGATGAAAATTATAAGCATTAACCTTTTTGTTATTTTGAATGGAGAATTGCGGGATATGGATTTCGCCTCTATAGCTTCAAATCTCCATGAATATTTATATTCTTAACAATTCTTGATCTTCAGATATCGTGATATCTTTCAAAGAACGTCTGTATTAGTGCTGGCCAACAAGCCTTAGAGCAAAGTGCTATTTCCGGGGAGCGCGACGCCGGAGAGCGAGCGAAGCGCGGCTGCCAGAATGTCAGCCACAGGGTCTCCATCACCCCAGTCGCGAAGGTATTGCCATGCCTTCTGGCGAAGCTCACAGGCCAGAGAATGGGGTTTTGCGATTTAGCCATTTTGACTTCCATTTCATCTCACCTTCCAGATTTTAACGCTCCGCATTAAGAATATTAATGTTCCTTGTCCTCTTTATATAATGTACTTGGATGCATCTCGAGTTTAGGCCCAGTAAGGATTCAAAACATTTCACGCGATCGAAGTTTACATTTAGGCCATTTATATAATTGAGAGGTATAGGAACCCATTGTTATTACAGAGTATAGTGGAATTATGTCTATGAACTATGTTCGAAATTGTTTCTAAGTGGGGAATTATATTGCGGTCATGAATAATCTACGATGATAAAAGAAATAATTAAAAATGCCATTAATATATTTGTAAATAACATAGCAATATAATAAATACCAGTAATAGTAGAAAGTGTGTACAATAATATCGTATAAAATAGCAATATAGAAATATTTGTAAAACTGTGGATAGCATTATCTTGGAAAGTCTGGCACACAAATTGACTTACACAACGTTGCTGTCGAATCAGCCATGAGAGTTCTAATAGTTATTGTTATAAAATAAAATAAACTAAGATGTATTAATATGCAAGAGAATTAGATGTATGAAGCACCATTAATGACTGTAATATACTATGTGTATATTGGTAATAGATTTAAAAACTGGGGAAAATAGGAATAAGGGGTAAGGAATTTTAAATTGTGGGTTCTATGAATAGTTTAGTGTCCTGTGTTACGTATTATGTAAGAAAACTTTTTATTTGATTAATACTTTTTAACTTGCTGCCTTGATGAGGTCTTAATAATTGTCCGAAACTCTAATCTTTATCATGTAAATTGTTTTCATTTATTTTTGAACTTAGCGTAATGCATTTCATTTCAAGGCAGTTGCTTTTTGTGTACGCATTCAACAAGATCAAAGCATTTATTTTTAAGTTATCGCTTAGAAAATTAAGGGCCGAGAATCTGTCATACTTCGCAAAATTAGTTGCATTGTCTAATATACATGTTACATCAAATTTTGAAGAATATTTGTGAATACTGAAAATATTGCGTTCGGAATTTGAGACCACATTCAAGTATTTTTTATACTTATAGTTGAAATGAAATATCGTTGTTAAACTTTTTTCGAAGGATGTATGCAATATGCAGTTGGATACTTGTAATTTAAAACAAAAAAAATGTATAGCGGAGTGACCTTGAAATAAAAAACTTGATAAAAAAAGTAATTTTAATTAATAATCCGAACATAATATCCAAATAATAATAATAAAAATATGCAATTTGTTAACAGTATGTCCTTCATAATATACTACTTCAATTTCGTTAGACAAACTCTTTATTCTATAGAATATTTATGAAGTAACCTTCGAATTAAACATCTTCTATAGTTAGGAATATTAATTTACGTCGGAAATGAACAAAAATTATGTGGAATTGTGAAGTCCTAAAACATTTATTTCATCTTACACAAAAACTTTCCATCACTCTTCCATCACATAGATGAGGGACGGAAAATTCAGTGGAAACTCTGAGTGTGAACTTGTGTCTATCCTGAACACTCCGAAGAATCGAACACCATTTTCTAGAACTGTGTAATACATTATACATCGCTAGGTCACCCGTCTTCTCTGAAAATCTCTCTGGGACACTTTTCCACGGAACAAAATGCATTCAATCATGGTTTCATAATCCAGCCACCCTATGTTCTGAACAGAACTTAGCCCACAAAGCTACTACAAACGAACCATCTACTTTTAGCTGCTGGTTCCTGGAATCTTGATATCTCTGTCCTCAGAGGTCGATCTCTATTATTCCAATCGTTCCGCTTATTTTATTTGGTCTCGAAGCTTGTAAATGCGCGAATGGCAGATACGCGGAAGAGAAACTGATTACTACGCGTGAATTAGATGAGGACCGGATGTGATGAGTTTGAATTTCTATCACTTTTGTACAATGTATACATTCTTTTAAAATTATTGACTTATTAAATTTTTTTAAAGAACATTTTCCTCATTATTTCGTTCTTAGCCAGACGGGTTTGTAGTACCATGTAATGAAATCAATTCTGGCCAACATTCATATCAACAGACCTACCAGATCTCTTAGGAGCAGGCATAGTTTTATCTGTGATTTTTTTTGCTCGCGAATAGGCCATCTTGGACCACGTAGGACATGCACTTGCATGGGCTCAGTATCATTTTATCACATTGCAAGTCTTACATGCAACTATTAAGGGGGATCAGAATTAGGCTGATTCCGATTTTCATAACCCAGGGTTGTTAGTCCTGGGGGGAAGGAAGATGGAATGATGATGATAATGACGTATGAATGGACGGCACACACAAACAGACACACAAGAAACACCCCCATGCCCGAGGCAGTACTCGTACCGGCGACCCTGCCGTCCGAGATCGCCACGGCACTACTGCCTTAGCGATTTCGGCTCTCCGGACTGCCATTATTATTATTATCATCAATATTATTATTATTATTATTATTATTATTATTATTATTATTATTATTATTATTATTATTATTATTATTATTATTATTATATTAATGATTATTATCACCTAAGTTCACGATTTAAGATTTTAGGTGTTGGTTAAATGTAAAATATGTTCCAGGTTACAAAACGTTTCCTAAGGATCAGATCTAGTGAATCAGTAAATCTAAATTAATTTGCTTTTATATGGACTATTCCCTATAACTCTATGTCTTCACTTCCAAGCCTTTTAAATGATTTGGGAGTTTGGATAAGTTCTTACGTAATCCCTTTTGGGTAACTGATCCCAGAACTCTGACAATTATCAGTTCGATCTACGATTTTCCACCCTGCATCCGGCTGGTCTCGAATTCCGAATTCTTGTATTTAAGACGTTTTTCTTCTCTCTTGGTTATGGCGTTCTAATCGAATGGAATAGCAACATCTACAAATATACATGATTTTTTCTCAAAATTTCTAATAAAATATACGTTTAGTTTGCTGATATTAAATGATTAGTATGAATTTCTTGGCTGTACCGTACCGTGCACAATCCAAAAGTAGTCACAGGTTTTGGTGAGTGTTCCTAACACTTGGTAAACATGTGTTTACAACTCAAGGACGTTACAGATCTGCAAGCGGGAGTACCTACAAACCATATCGTACCTCTTCATGTATTCGTATTTTATTATTATTATTATTATTATTATTATTATTATTATTATTATTATTATTATTATTATTATTATTATTATTATCATCATCATCATCATCATCATTATATCGCAATCAGCTGTCTTTAGCTTCTATAGATTCCCAGGATGTTAGTGGTGCTCGATAGCGTGATCTGCAATTGAAGTGCGATTCTGTAAGACACTGGGTGCTGAGATGTTTCCTGGACACTAGTACCCCAGTTGCTTCTGAAACAGCTGTCATCTTCCGTTTCCAGAGTATCTCCAGCTCTTTATGGAGATCACGATATTCCATCATTTTTCGATCTCTCTCTCTGGTTCAGTCAAAAATTTGCTACAATGTCCTCCTACTTTATCCGTACTTGCTCCTCTTCACTGACTGTGGAATCGACTGTGAGATCTGTTATGATTGAACTGATGATATCTCTTGATCATGAAATCTAAGAAAATTTTCCTATTGGGTTTTCGACCACCTTGTCAGGCCATCTTCTCCGGCCATCTTGTCCGGGAGACCACTTTGACCAGAGAAGGTACACCTTGCACCTTGTCAAAGCACTTTGAGATTCCCCCATAGATCAGTTGCCTTCAGCACACTTCGGTGGGCGAGTGGTTAGTTTACTGACCTCTGAATCCCAAGCGCACTGATTCAGTCCGGCCTCAGTTGCGTGGATTTTCGAAGGGGCGAAAATTCACAGTAGCCGTGTCCCGCTTGTGACATGTAAGAAAACCCTGGCAGTTGCCCCGCGAAAACAAATCCCTCCAGCAGTTTTCGGTCGTGTCGTAACTAGATCTCACTTTCTCCCAACCAAATTGTTCGAATATAGGTAACTGAGACCGACATTTGGCGGAGAAAATGAGAGCCAAAACTATGCGCTTTGGGATGGCGCTCACGGGACGTGCCGCCCCTAGATTGGCTGGGGGTAAGCTTCAAAGGAAGCGCCTGGGCCGAATACACGGGATGGGAACTACACCAAACGGCTGAATCTCCACAAAATAGCCTATATTCTAAATAAATATTGTTGTGTAGCGACAACTTACGTATATTATTTGCCAGTAATACAAAATATAAGGGCTGGTGACTTCCACAACATCCACTAATGGCGTTCTCCAGGAAACCTCTGAAAGAAATTCTCTTCAAATAAAAACCATATATGGAACTTCAAAAAAGACAAATTATTGATTATTATGGCATTCAAAGCAAGAAAAATGAAATAATAACAATCAGAAATAATTGATACTAATTATTTAAGCGTAACAACTAATCGAATATAATCAAATCAGAAGTTAAATTGACTATTCCCAAAAAAAACATTTAGTGGCCTTTAATGTCTGTTCACATGTTTAAGCAATTAAAAAGCTTGATGTGTCTATGTTACTCATAGGTCTTGTCTTAAATCTTCGTAGCCGCAATATTGTCGCTAATATATGGGCATTGGCTCTAATCCAGTTCTTCCATGAATTGTCTATAAACAATGTCCATCCGAATGTTACTAAATTATTCATTTTCAACGCGGTCCGCGTACATGTTCTCTACCATGATCAGAGCTCACGATTTCGATGCTTCCAGCGCGTGAGTCACTCTCAATGCTTGTTTATTGAATTCTTGGCTGTCCGGGATTAGCCGCGTCATGGTCGATGGAGCTGACCTTTCGGCCATCTTGTTGTGGCTTTCTTCAGAGCTATACTGCTGTATAGCAGCTGCTGTTCAGAAGTATAGCTCTGAAGAAGGCCACAACAAGATGGCCGAAACGTCAGCTCCATCGACCATGACGCGGCTAATCCCGGACAGCCAAGAATTCAATGACTCCGGCCGCGGAAGCCTACTACTCTGCTTGTTTATTCTTCCTTCTTGAGCAGTATATTTAATGCCATGGAAGCGTTGTATGTTTGACCTTCTGTACTTCCACCCTTTATACATTCCCGGCCAAGTCTTCATTTGTCACTTCGCAACCAATACCAACATCATGTCCATGCACAGTCTTCATGGTTCCACATCTTTCTATCAAATAAATCTCTTCTTTTCACTATCACACATTGTGATGTCGCAATAAGTAAATAAATAAATAGTTAGCCAAGCGATAATTCCTGCTCAATTCAAGTTAGTATTGTGACCATTCTGTCAAGACTTTGTGATGTCAGTGGAATCTTGCTAAAGCCACTGATTAGGTGATTGACTGTTTCGTCTTATTTTCAGTCAGCACTTTCAGTGATTTTGTTTTCTTCGGTTTGGATGGCATGAGACGGTCACAATCAACCCTTAGTCTGGTCTTTAAAAAATTCTAGAAATCATCCCACAGGTAGCTCCAGTGTTCAACCGTTCATTTCCGCTCAAGGTTCTGTAGATATTATTCGTGGGACATTGGTTTTTGCCATGCCACCTCTTTCGGAGTACTTGATGTTCTCTCTCTATTGACGAAGCAGGCGCTTCGCAGATTGAGGATACCCTCATTTACGTATTTCGTCGAGCCTAATCTCCTTTGCATTTTGGATGATTTCGGCCGCTCTTCCTTTGTTTAAACCACGTCGTTTATTTCTTCTTCTGTCCATTATTATTATTATTATTATTATTATTATTATTATTATTATTATTATACCTTAATCCGCACCAATTTGACTGAAATGGCAAGACATAAGGACGTAGGCCCACACTTCAGCCGATAGTTTTAAATGGATCACTTAACATCGTTAAAATAAATTAATAAATTTTGAAGAGTATTTCGTCTCCAGCAAATGTCAAGCTCTCTCAATGTCTGAATGGTGAGTTCCCATCCTGACACACCTCTCTGAACTAAATTATTTCATCGCACACTCTACGACTTGGGCATTATGAAAATGAGAGCGCTAGTTGGCAGGCTTTTCCCAACCGCATCTTTGTAATCTGCCCGAAATATTCGCTGTTTAAACCAAATCCTACAATGTTGGGGTAATATGAAAATTACGTATTAAGCCGTGTAATATCCAGTAATATTGGTATTAGTTTTTCTGCGGAATCAAAGTATTTTTATGATATGTATTATTCATCAGCGTCATTTTAAAGCCGTCATTATAACTTTAATGTGCATTACCATGACATTTAATAAATCGAAAATCATAAAATGAAAATTTCACTCCTAAAATTTGCTTGTAATTAAAACATAATTTTATTTATTACTGTTAAAAAGGAAATGATTACCCCCATTATTCTTTTCATTCTCATGCATCCAGGTACAGTCTCGCATTATTTCTAACTTTTGCAATTTTTGGAAATTCAGTGTGTTCAACGAAAATGAGAGTTGAGTCATCCTTTTCAGCGTTCCTTTTTCTGTTAAAAAAGTTTAAAAAATCAAGAGGTTTGTGATAAAATATTTTTAATTGAATTAAGTTTAATCAGAAATTACAAAATAAATAGTATTTTTACAATAATTGTACTTGTATTTTTAATTTTTGATTTTGAAATATTTTGTTTAAGACTATCTTCAATATTTTCCTTTTTTTACATTCTCGCCCTTATGAATATAAAAAGAGAAATTTAATCGTGAGTCGAAAAACGGTGAATTATCGACAAAAAAACTTTAGTGTGGGGACATGTTAAGAAAGAAGTGGATAAACCCTGTTCCTGTATATAGTAAATTACTTCCCTTGTAGCCAGAATCCATGTATTTTTTGTCTTTGATACTGAAAAATTGATTGACGGCAAACAATCTGTCAGTACGTCCGTCCGTTCATTCGTCCGTCCTTACGTGTTATGACTTGTGCGGAAAAAATGGAAAAAGTGTACTTTTTTCGGCATCTTCCTACAACTACAATTTTTATGATAGAGATTTCTTCCGTAATGATATCTATTCTTTAAAACTAGATCATTTAAATAAGGTCATGTTCAATTTTTCGAAAACATGGGAGGTTTTCGTTTAATTTTACGTGAAACGCAAGCAGTTTTTATTTTTTTAAACATGTTTTTCTAAAATACTTCTTCCATTTTTTCTATAATTTTTCACCTCGTATGTAATAAAGGACGGTAAAAATGGTTCTAGTCCCATTTTCGGCGAACTCTCCGTACTTTCGAAAAGTGCAAAAAGTTAACATTTCGAAACTACAAAATTGAAGATAGAGATTTTTGCCTTAGACAAATTCAGCTCTATAAAAAATGTCATGTACATTTTTTAAAGAATCGGCTAGTTTTCGTGCAATTTGTGCTTAATGCAATTCATAAAAAACATTTTCTCAAAAACCGCTCCAATTTTTTTTCTCACGGATAGAAAAAGGGACGCTGAAAAGAATGGCGCCGTTCTAATTTTCGTTGAACGAAAATAGCAAATTTAAAAATAATGCGAGAAAGTATGGGTTGTTGTAGCACAAGTTAACCCAAGAAATACCGGGGCTCAGAAGAACACCGACGACTGCTTTTTATGTTTCAAAATTTGTAGGAAGTTGAAAATCTTTGATATGGTTTATAGTGTGATTGATTTAAAAATGTGATGAATTTGTCACAAATGTCTGTTTGAATATGAGTTATCAAAGCGTTCGGTAAAAGCATTTTGGGACGATTCACTGAAAAACTGAAAATTCAAAACAAATATGAGAAATATTCGCAGTAATTTGTTTTATTATAAAATAGTTTAATGTAATGCATGGTAATGAAGATACATCGACGTTTATCTGACATAAAATGTAATAGGTTTTGTCACTTAATACAAAAAATTTGATGCGGGATATTCAATATTTTTTTCATTTGCAGACACATAAATTCAGTAGTACCTTTGTTTAAATAAATTCGCGGTTATATTATTAGATAAATCAATTTTAAATCGGAAACATATTCAACGTTATCAGAAAAAATTAAAATTGAACCTGTGGGTTTTGGAGATCCTTGTGGCCAATACACGGGATAATTTATAACATGCTATTGCTGAAGCGAAGTTTACTAATTGTTTGCTCAAAATGTGCAATATTCTTTGTAATAGAGAAATATTATAGAGAAAACAATTTTATCTCAATACACACAGACGACACATTCTAGTTTTTCTTTCATTTCCTTCAATCCTTAAGCATGACAAAAATCTGAAAATGATGGAAAGCACAATTCAGGGGGAAATTGCAACATTTTGGGAATGTTTCGAGTATGTTCCACACCTTCAAATCCTACGATCAACTTGTCCCTAAAAATTGGCTAAAAACACTGAAAATGAGACTCATGAGCTCGCCGTTCCACCAGCAGAAATATAGAACACATCGTTATATAAAACGCCAAACCTTCAAAATTTCAACTCTAACATTTCAAGAATTTCTGAACTACATCGCTCGCGGTGTATCGTGAACAAGCCCCAACCACCAGATGAATCTCTAGAGCATATCTTTCGCTCTAACCACACGCCGCCGCGATGGCAATCACTCCTCATATGATGTATTTGCCAGCCGAAACATGACGCTTCTCGTACCGGCATCAAAGGATCGTCTCTTGATTGAGTCGAATCCCTGCATGACCGGCGAACCGACAGCGAGCGTCGGAATGTGATAGGGGCGGGGCGTGGCCGGGACACCTCCAGCGACCGATTCGCACAACCCCGCGTGCCCCCCTCCCCGAGCCGCCTGCCGCTTCCACGGGGCATCGCGGATCAGAGGGGGCCGGCGATAAAAAAGGGACTGGAATATGCAGCTATTGTCGTCCGGCGCTGCACAACAGTGTGGGAGCGTGCGGGGCGAGGCAAAGCGGGGCGAGGCGCGGCGGGGCGGGGCGGGCGGGCCAGCTCGTGGGCGACGGCCGCCTGTTGGAATATTTTATTCGTCGCCGAGAATTATTCAAGCCTCCTTTGTGAGAGCGTCGTAATTAGAAGGGCGGCGTCGGGTGCAGGCGGCGCGGCGACGCAACGACGCGGTGGCGGTGGGGGCGTGGCGACGGCGGGGTGGGGGCGGGGCGGGGGCGCGGCTGGGATCGGAGAACGGGTACAGAGGCGGCGGTGACGACGGAGGGGGCGTGACGACTGGAACGGGGTAGATTGCGAGACCAGGGTCGAAAGTGGAGGAGATGGCGTAAACGCGGGGAGGGGTGAAATGACGGAGACGGATGAGGAGGCGGGGCCGGTGAGGGAGTAGGTGGGGGCGGACACAGACGTGAATGTGGGAGTGGGATCGGTGGTATGAGATGCGGGGTCGAGGGGTGCGACCGGGGCGGAAAGCGAACTCGAGGGGGGTCAGTGGCATCAACGGCGGGGACAGCGACTGATGTGCGGGGCGGGGGAGTTCGTGGGCGAAAGTAACTGTGGTGTTGAGGTGGAGCGGGGTTTCGCGGGGCGTAGCGGAGGCTCGACAGCGCTGCCACCGCCTTGTTCCCTCTGCCCGCTCCCAAACTCATCTCGTGGCCCTCTTTCAGTCGCTCTGCCTGGTTCGTACAAACGCGCGTTTGCCCTGCGTTCACAGCGGCTTCGTGGCGTTTGGCGCGGGCGTATTGTTTCGGCGCTCCCCTCGTTTTCACGAGATGACCATGGTTACGGTCTATTCTCACCTTGAGTTCGTTGTGCTCTCACCTGTACGCCGACACCGTCCTGTATTTCCATATTTCCCCTTTTCAGGCAGCCTACACACGAGGCAGCCCACACACGTAGGCTGCCACGGTCTCTTTTGGCCCTTTCGATGATCAGTTCTCAAATCTAGGGTCTTCTAAATTCTCCAGAATTGATGCATGTGGATTACCTCTGAGTTTTGCACTACATTTAGAATCTGTTATTGCGAGAGTTCGTCGAACAAGTTCTGCAGTCTGTCTGCTCTAATTTCGATTCAAGTCGTATTTACATCTAATAGCACATATTGGTAACTTAAATTAATCTAGTATAATTGAAAAGTAATGACAATATTAATATATTTATTTCTGTTTTACAATGTACTGTTCGGTAAGTATACTGAGCGAGTCATTTCATATGTATACAAAGAATACGATCATATTCCTCATAATATTAGCAATAATGGTTTAGAATAATGAAACGTTTCTCATCGAAATGACAAAAACATATAATATAATACATGTTTATTTTTCTCACGTACAAGAACTCATCTTGTGTACACAAGATGAGTTTAATTTCAAGATGAGTTTCAGAGATATCATCTTAGGTATTATATGCAAGAAATAATTTTCCCATAAGTTAATAAAATAACAACCCTTGCAAGATCTTACTCCTCCTGCAACTGTCGAAAAAAAGCTTAAAAACTGGCGCATACTGAAGCTACATTAATGCTCCGAAGAAAACCAAGGGGGTTGCTCTAGATTTTTACAATGGATCAACGGACAAAAAACAGATCGAGATGGGGTCATTCTCCCAGAAACTGTCCAATACTTGTTACAAGCATATTTATTCTTTTAGCATTACATAGAACAAATTGTAATTGTGTATTTTGATAAATTAGTCGAGGCTGGTTACAAGAACACACATTTCTTTCATGCAACATTAACTATACAGAGGGCTCGCCGGTGTCGGGGCCGAGTAAGGGTGGTAGCGTGAAATGGCGGCCGGAGGCTACAATCGCGAGGAGGAACAAGCATTCAGCGGAACGATGGTGGAGGTAGAGTTCATAGAATATCCTAGTTAGTGCGAGATCCAATGATTGTGGTGCAGGAGAGATACGTAGTTGCTGTCGAAATGGAGATTCTGGTTATCACTACTCCGAAATCGAGGTGACAACCGGAAACATTTCCAAGAAATCATCATATCACCAGACTCACTCTGCACTATACAATCCCGGCGTTTCAGTTTGTTGGACTCCTGGCCGGGCCACGTAACTGTGCTGCGCTCTGTTGTAGACTGCCCGGAAATAGGCGCGCGTGATTCAAATGTTCGACACATACACGAAACTAGTGCATTTATATGATTAAAGTCCCTATCATGTTCGTTTTGATGGTCAGTATAGTATCTAATCGTATAGAAACAGTTGTGTAGCAGCCAAGATTTTATTTGACATTTAAACTTATATTAATTTTTATTGTTGAATATCATCTAGTAATGGCCTCATCTGATACTCTTGTCAGTCGTAACAATACATTTGCTAAATATATTTAAGAACTGATTGGAAACATTTACTCACTCCTACCATTATTTCCCGCATTTTACTATCCTATCTACCTTACAAAAATCTTCTATGCCCTTAATCCTGTGTAAATTATAAGTAGTATGCCATCATCATCCTTGTAATTGACGTGAGTGACGCCATGATCACAGAAACTTCTCTGGGATGATTTTCCCTCATCCATTATTCCATGTATGCTAAAAAGGCCTCGTCAAAGGAAAGCTCTGAAAAGGGTTCGAAGAACCAACCATCGTAGTGCAATACCGAAGTAATGCTCTGGTTATAAAATTCACGTTTTCATTTTCAAATCAATATCTGAGCGTGACTATGAATAATTGCTGCTAGAAGAACGTTTTGAAATATTGGGAAAATTTCAAATAACCAACTTATAGTGAAATAAACTATACCTACATGCTTGAAAGTTTGATTGGTGTACACTACTTTTTAAATTTTATTAAAAGGATAATATTTCAACATATGTCATCTTTCAATATTAATGATGAAGTGTTTTGCATGATCATTCTGAATAAAATATAGTTTGATTGGACATATCTGTTTTTGATTAGCCAAAAAGTTGAAAGAGAAAAAAATCAATATATTTCTAGTGACGCATAACAACTTTCTTTAAAAAAATCTCAGTAATGGCGGTTAAATATGAGAAAGATAACTTCAATGTATAGTAACAATTTGGACACTTTCATTGTCCTTATAATCGCATTAATTTTTTTAAAAATTGTATTGGAGAATCTTTTATAAATCCTTCTGTAGTTATAAAAATGGGTGGAAAAGCTTGATGTTTTAATGTGTCTATTTAATTTCTTGATTTTTAAAATAATTTATGTGTCCAGAGATTAATGAATATAAGATGAGGAGTGGAATTTTTGAGCCAAGGAAGAAAGTGAAGGAATTGTGCTTATAATATTGATTTTTTGTTAGGCAAGCACTTAATTTTGGAAGGAATTACATACTCTTGGGGAGATAATGTGGCAGTAAGTTTCCAATAAGCTGCTCATCCAAGAAATGAATACATTTTAAACCGTTCAGAGTGAAATTTAAAAATCATCTTCTATTTTTAAGATCTTTATTAAGAATAATATTCCCTGTCAGTAGACGTTGAATACTAATGATTGTATGAATCATAAGTGTTAAAAAAGATTTAAAAGTTTCATTCCGTCTGTCTTTCTATCAAGTTACTTCTTACTATATAATTATTTTAATCTCATATTATTTCGTATGATTTTCCACCTCACATTATTGATCCAATCCGAAATTTTGTGAAACCGTAACATTTCCATAATAACATTTGTTCAAAGAATTGTCACCCAATCGGGAATCGAATCCGAGTTTCTTGGTTAGGTCTGATGCATTGACCGTTATGTGATTCTTATACAATATATTGCCATCACCCTGTCACCTTACTTTTAAAATACATTTGTTACACAGTAATAAGGTCATCACAGAGAAATATTGAATGCGAGGAATATACTTCGGGCGTAATTGCCTCTCCAATAAGATGACAAGGTGACGAAAATTGAAAATAATATTTCCTTTACTTTTTATAAATGCGTAATGAAAATTCCTATTTGCATACTCTTGGATTTCTCGAATGATCTCGAGTACTCTGATTAATTAGAAAAGTGTTCTACCTTGATTACCTTCATATTGTGTTCGACACACTGAGCATGATTTGTACTGTGGTAACCGAGTAACCAGTTACAAGGAGCCCTATTTTTCGTATAAATATCGATAAATACTAACTCATGTTTTGAGTGTGCCTGTTTAGAAAAAGAAGAAAGGTAATAATGTATCTTTTTCTCATTAAATTTATTTAATATCAAAACAGTTAAACACTTTATGAAACATTTGGGTGATGATACCTGTGAATTATTTATCCTCTTGTCTAAATATGACAAAATAGTTTCATTTTCCGATCAATTGAGCAATAAAATTCAAGTAATTGATATTCTTTATTATTATTATTATTATTATTATTATTATTATTATTATTATTATTATAATTTTAGGAGAAATCCTTTTCATGTAAAAAAAATGGGCTTCATTTTGCAAAGCTTACTATATTTTTTCGTTTTCTTATTTATTGTTAATTTTATTTTTACTATTATTATAACGATTACTATTATCTTTAAACTGCTGTGACATTTTACTGAAGACTAATACGCTGTATTGCTAATATAAGTGTCAAGCGAAACGTGCAATTTCAAACACCTGTAGTATACAAACTATCTGACAACACTCCGAAGCCAAACTCGTATTAATTGGCTTTTGACGGCCCTCCTTTTGCCCTTTTATAAGTTGGTATCTACCACATAGGTGCCTTTTAGCTTGTCCAGCCTTTTTGAGAAACCCAAGTAAGTAAATTCCCACACTATTTGTAAAGCAGAACCTTTCTATGTAGGAACATCTGGATTCCTCCTGTTGTACTCATCCAGTGAACACCACTCTACACACATTTCTCTTCCTGACGCACGTAAATCCCCGTCGGTAACCCTTTCGACAAGGACACGCCCCTTTACTCCACACCATGCTGTCATTCCGCGCATCGCATTGCATCATATCGCATCGCATTGGATCCCATCGAATCATATCATATCGTATTGTATCGTATCGCATCGTACCGCATTGCATCGCTTCGCATCGCATCGCATCGTATCGTACCGTACCGTACCGTATCGAACCGTATCGTATCGTATCGTATCGTATCGTATCGTATCGTATCGTATCGTATCGTATCGTATCGTATCGTATCGTATCGTATCGTATCGTATCGTATCGTATCGACTGTGCGCGGTAGCTCAGTGCATCAACTGATGTCACTGCAGCGGCTCTGAATGGGAGGTCCTAGGTTCGAGTCCTGACGGCAGCAGGATTTTCGACACTAACTTTTCAGCTAGGTTGAATTCAGTCGCTGTCTGGAGGAGAATTCTAGCGGCTGGCTGCTCTGATCGGTAGTTTTCCGATCAACACCAGGCGAATGCCGGAGCAGCCCTACCCTACCCAACAGGCGACGGACCGCGCGCGATCTGTCCTTCCTCTTTTTTGTCCTATACTCTCCCCTTATACACACACTTACACTAACATGCACTACACTACCACATATTTCGGGAGACCGGTCGGGAGCTGAAAGCTTGTCCCGGCTGGGGCGGTGCCCCGCTGGTGGGAGAGTCCTGGTTGGGGGAAATCGGGACCGGTAGGTGGGCGCCGGATCTCGCCATCCAGCGGGGGAAGATCACCGCCATCTCGCGAGAAAAAATCATGCACTACACTATCGGGACTAATGACCAAAGCAGCTGACGCGCCCGGAAAAACGAAAAAACCAATCAATCAATCAATCGTCTCGTGTCGCATTCTCCAAAAATAATGTCCAAATGGGGGCACAAGGCCCGTCTGATTTCGGGGCAGTTCTCGCGGGGTGGAGCGCGCTCCCCGACACAATGCAGCGCCCCGGAGACGTGTTCGCTGCTAATTAATACGCTTGAAGACTCGTAGGCGAGCGCCGACAGCCTCTGAGCGCCGTGAATGAATGGGCTCCATTCTGCGGTTAAACGACTCCCGACGCGACGCGGCGTACAGTGGGCGGAAACGATTGGGAGAGAGCGCAAAAAGTTTCTCTACGATTCCATCAATTACATATGCGTATTCATATGTGAATCCACATGCAGTTTAATCGACAAAATGTCAAAATGAGTAATATATACTATTTCTTATGTATATAAATTATCTTATATGATGCAAAATATACATTTGTAATATGTGTGTTTCTTGTTTGCTGCACACACATGTAAGAATTATGTGTGAATTTGCCGCAACATGGATACTCTATTCTATTTTTAATAATCCAACGAAACTTGCTATCGAATCACGTATGTACTAGAACAATAATTAAAACAACTTAAAATGAATACATTGCATTTTTAATAACATTTTTCATGCTGTTTTTCCATTTCGACGTTCTTAGACGCTTACGAATGTTAATTGTAGCAACATAAGTAAAATACGCGCGGAAGAAAATCTATTATTACAAGTTTCAACATTTTTTGTAAATTCAAGAAAAGTTCAATTTACCTCTTAGAATTGTTTTTAAGGTAGGGTTTCAAAAAGCTAACTACGTCTGTTGTTTTATATAATTAAATTTGACACCGCGAATACAGAAAAAATCATTCGTTTATTCGGGAATTTCAAAAGAACAAGTAGCATTTATTATGAATATTTCAGGAGTAAAAATAATGATTTATTAAAATCGTTACTTGATATCATTCCATGTTTTTAATTCATCAACAATTTTATATTAATGCAATAAAACTACATAGATAAATTCTCTGATTTTTGTGTCAGAGGAAATTCAAAATATTAGATGTTCATATAATTTCCTTAGTTATTTAGTTACTTGTAATTAATATCTCCATCCAGAATATCTCCTTCATAAAAGACGTTATGCTTTCGACGATAACTGGCCAAAGGATTGCATCTTCACGTGTATGTATCCTCTGTGTGAAGATGGCAAAATGTTGTCAGTCACTTATTAAAAATTTTCCATGACAGCAATTTTAAGCATTAAGATGACCTGAAAATTACTCTGTGGCTTTTGTCTTATTCCAAATTGCCACCATTGTTTTTTTCATAAACTACAAGGGAAATGCACCTTTTGCCTCCTAAACAGTAACAAACAAGAGTGACGTATGTCATTTTGTGTCTCATGTCATGGCAGTGTTACATCATTTATCCCTCTAAGTACAATTTTATCATTTTAATTTTTTTGCTCCACGGCTCCTTCTTCTCCTTTTGGACCAGTGTGCGCCGCGCTCTCGATCCCAAACCATCTCTTTCCCTCCCCCTCCCACTCCCTCCCCACCCGTCCTTCTCACACGCATTGTGAAGCTTTGGTTCCGTCTCTTCTCCCGCGAGTCCTCGAGCCATCGTGACCTGCGCTGTCATGCGTGCAAATCGGCCGGTCTGCATCGGAATCGCTTTGAGGTTTCGAGTTGCCTCGATTCCTGTACGTGTGGCAAATTCTTTGAATGTCATTCTTTTTGTTCAAAGGAAATCTTTTTGTGGGGTTGAAGCACATCTGTATAATACGAAGGGCGGGGGTAATGCTTTTTTATGATAAACGATCGTGTGGTTATGTCAGATTTTGGGCTTTTCCTCCTGGAGTCACTGAATGCCCATTTTATGTGCATCGTATTTTTTTCAGTTGGAGATTATTTTTGGAGAAAGTAATATTCAAATGTTGCTTCATTGATAATGCTGAACTGCATGCAGTTCAAATTATCCAAAGACCAAATTGATTACATTATTTGTAACAATTCATGATTATTTATTTCTCAATTGTGTATCAATTACTTAATAATTTACTTAGACAATTGTTTGGCGGTAATAGCTGGCAAATATAAGAAAAGTATTCAAGCTCACGATAATTTGAGTTTCAATTGAAATAAAACGATGGAATGTTATGTAATTCGAATCTCTGCATTTCTCTTTGCCGAAGTCAATTGCTAATATTTGCAGTATATTTTTTGTTTTATTTATTTTATGAATCCTCTTTCAGTAAATCTGAATTAAAATGTGCCATCTTAGAATTTTCCTTCATTCTTTCATTATAAAAAATATAAGTTAAGTATTAATTTTGATATAAAAATATAATTTTAATGTATCTATTTAAAAACTCTCATGATACACCGTTTGAGTCATTTAGGTGAAAAAATAAAAGTGAATTCCCATATTATTAGCGACAAATGATTGTTCCTTTTTCGTTTTCGCCTCAGTCGCGTAGATAATCCTAGAAAGTCTTTTTGACATTTTTAAACTTTCGTCCGAAGTCTCTATCTCACCGGAACGCTGTGCCCATTTCCGGGACTCGAAACTCCTCTGTAGAGCTGGGAGGTCATTTGCGGAGCCGGATGAGCGCGCTGCAGTTTCCGAACTTTGGTCTCCGCAGACGACAGTTCTGCATCTCGCTCTGATTCATGAAAATAATCGTGCAGCACTCCACTTCCAACAAATATTCAAACATTCGCTCGAAGTTACTTCAAGTATCTATGAATTGCGGATTTTTATTGTTTTACACTTAAAATTATTCAATGTTCTATGGCATGAGGGGACACTATTGAAATATAAAAATGGCATTTTTTGCATCGCCCTTATATGAACGTCCCGTAAAGGGCGGCTACTTTGGGATGGTAGCAATTACTTTGTGTCATCGAGTAAACTTTTCATATTTTGTATCTCGCATCCATGAGCCCGGGAAAGCAAACTATCAGCGCTACGATTTGCATGAAATCACTTGTCACCTGAAGCTGTTGTTCTGACACTGCGAGTGATAGAGGTGATCTTTTTAAAACCTTCTCCTGGGATGTTCACGTGAATTCCGACAACTTTGTTTGCTGGAGTGAAAAAAACTCATACAAACAGCTATTACAGGAACTTATTCTTAATTGTTAATGTGTTGGCGGTGAAGAGAAATATGCACTTTGTGTAATGAAGTTTTCGTGAATTTATGTGACTATAACATAAAATATATTGAGTATTTGCTGTTGCCGTTACATCTTATCACAGAAGGTAGCAGTATTCTTTCCCGGAGGGAAAGGGAGGCGCCAAATGGTGATATCCGGCACCTACCTACGCTTGTGGCGTTCTCCTCAAACATATCTCTCATCCATGCCCGAGACAATAATCGAAACCCTGGTTCGAGAGCACCGCCCAAGTGCGTCCTCTTTAACATTCTCGACTACTCATTCGGTTTGATTCATTGATTAGTGATTCCGGGTGCGTAAACTCCTATCATCATTAGTCCCATAAGTGTAGTGCATGCTTTTTCCTCGGGAGGTGGTGGTGATCTTCTCGGGTTGGATGGTGAGATCTGGCGCCGACCTACCTGTCGGCTAACGGGGTATTTCCCCAACAAAGTATCTCCCACCAACGGAGCACCACCCCAGCCGGGACCAGCTCTAAGCTCTCGACTGGTCTCCCTATATGTATGGTGGTGTAATGCCCATACGTCTAAGATTCTGAAGGTAAAGGGTAAGGATAGGACAGAAAAAGGAAGGACAGATCGCGCGCTACCCGTGGCCGTTTGCTAGCGTACTTCTCCGGCATTCCTCTAGTCGTCGGAAAAAACAAAGAAAACTAACTACAAGAGTAGATGGTCGCTAGAATTCTTCTCCAGAGGATGAGTTCGATGTTGCTATCTAGCAAGTGTCAAAAGTCTTGCCACCTTCGGGACTTCAACCCTAAGACCTGGCCAGCGGCAGTGCAGTGACATCGTTCCTTATGTTAAAACCCACCTCAATCTGTTTTAACATAATGAAGGTTTAATCCTCCGGCAAGAATCCTCCTTCAGTAAGACGTTTTTCTTTGACGAAATGATAGACGAAGAGACAAAAGACCTTAGGGACGAATTTTCTCTTCGCAATTCCGATGAAATCATGAAAAAAGCATTCGAACAGATCAGAAGCACATGATGCTCCATTCTTATTGGGGTTTCCACATGGAGGATCGCTGTTCAAGATCAAACATCAACATTAAGTCGAGCACCCAAATCCGAATGATCTATAGGAAAATGTCCCTGCAAATATGCCAACTTGTGTCTTTTGCAAAGTGCAACCCATGTTACTGAGTATTTTATGTAGTACAAAAAAGTGTTCCTATACGGCAAAAAACCATGTTTAAAAATAAAAATTGTGTATGTCACCTTGTGACACTTTATTTTTTCCCGAGCATTTCAGAGCGAAATAAAACTCGTCATAATACTTTATGACACAAGGTGGGGTAACTTGGGGTAACTTTGTGACAACTTTTAATCTAAATTTCTCTCCAGTTATTAAAGATTAATAAGCTTATAATACATCACGGTTTAGAGAAAGGACTGACCTAGATTACACAACAAGTCTTTCGACAAAGTAAACTAGTGGTGCTACACCAGCATATACTTTCTTGCATTATTAGAACGGCTCCACAATATTTTTACAATATGAACTTGCAAAAGTGAAACCGCAGTAATCAGCACTTTTATAAATTTCATGACTTTCAAATAAAAACTACGCGGAAAATGCTTTTTCCGAAAAATATACATTACCTTTTCTAAAAATCTGATGTTCTAGAACGGATATTTTCTATATTCTATTTTCTATTTCCGATATTTTGTTCGTATATGTTACTTTACTAATATGTTACATTTTCGCAATTTCCAAAATTTCAGACAGTTTAACAAAAACGAGAACTACACCATTCTTTTAAGCATCCACGAAACAATTGAACCGTTTTCAGATGTTTTAAATAAACTGCATCAACTGCCAGTAGAATTAAGGCGAAAACTACAAGCTTTTTTTAAAAAAAATTGCACATGACATTTTTTAACGATGCGATTTGGATAGTTCTCTTTTTACTTCGTGAGAAGACAAATTGTAAATGTAATTGTACGCCGGAAAATAGATTTTTCGACAGAAAAACTTTTTGCCGGGCCCTTGTAACGAAAACGTGAAAATATATTGTTCCTACATATAGTAAATTATTGCCTGTAACACGTTGATGAGTCAGAATTCAAATTTTGTGGGTACTTAGTACCGAAAAATTGGTGGCGGAAAGAAGTCTGTCCGTCCGTCCGTCTGTGGTCGACGCTAGCGCCTAAACCATTGAGATTGTTGTGTGTTGCGGGGGAGAGGGAGGACCCAGTAACGCGTGAGAAGGGAAAATAACATTATAGAATTTATTGTGGCACTTACCCGGGGAGCGAAGCCTTCCTGTGGGGCAGGAGGCGGCGCGACACGTACGTCCGGCATCGCAGGTCGTAAGAAAGAAGAGAGGGGCGAGGGGCGACACTCGCTTTTGATAGTCTCGGACAGCTGACGTCGGCAAGTGACAACTGCGTCACCCACTGGCGGCAGCGTGTAGCGAGAGACGCAATGTCATATCACGATGAGATGATTTTCCTCAAAATTGGTTATTCTTAGATTGATCTACAAGATCTCGAGGCCTTGCCACGTTGAAATCAATATTAAGATTTAGGGATATTTTACATGAATTTTCAACAATATTTTCTAATTTTTCTAAAAATGTCTCCAATTTTTTTTATTTCACGTAGTCTTCCGATAGCATAAGAATGCTTAAAAATGGCACAGAACTCATTTTCGTTGAAATCCCTAATTTTTCGGAAATTGGAAAATATTAACTTCACCAAGTACAATTTGGAAGATAGAGATTTTTGTCTTAAATGAAATTTGTTCTAAAAAATCAGATATTTAAAAATGGCCATGTATATTTAAAAAAACTAATAGCTTTCGGGCAATTAATGCTGGAAGTTAATGCAATTCAGAAAAAAGACCAAAACCGCTTCAAAATATTTCATTAAATGTCTTCCACGGATAGAACAGGGTACGCTTAAAGGAATGACGTAGACTCATTTTCGTTGAACACTGAATTTTGAAAATTGCAAATATAGAAAGAATGCGAGAAAATATTGACGCTGTAACTCTACTAGTGTTTTTTCTGGTTTTATTTTTCCTATTCAAATCATTTTTCGTTTTTCTATTTGATAGTATTCTACAAAATCGTACTTTAATTTTCTAGATGCTTTTTTCTAAATATTTCACAGCACAGTGAGCACTTTTAAATTTAAAAAAAGTTACCAGAGACCCATGCAGTAAAACATATTCCCTTAGTTTTCGTCATTTCAAAGAGAAAAATGAGCATTGGCAGAGCAAACCGATCTAAACACTCTCATTACTAAACACAACTCGATTTGTTTTGCTTCTACGATGACGAGCGTAACACAATACGTTAGGACTTCAAACGCGAGCGCCTGTAATAACCAATAGCGGGTACCCGTCCACTACCTGTCTGGTTCCGATGTTGCATTCAAAGCAATGACGTCATGGCCGCGTGGCATTCGTGATCAAAGGGGCGTGGTCGGGGGTGGGCCGCGTCGGGCGCTGGCGTGGCTCACGGCGGGGGGCGTCGCGTGGCGTCGTGTTGCGTGGCGTGCCACTTGGCTCAGCAATGCACGGTCTCACCTCGTCTCACCCCCAGGTTGTCACCTGCAAAGGGGAAGAACGCTGTCAGCGCGGAAGCTTTGTGCTGTGTGTACGTGGAAGAATTGCGTGGTAATGTTTAGTACAGGATGTAGATTGATTAACTAGTGTTACCGGGCGTGTCATTTACTGTGGTAATAGTCCCAGAACTATAGTGCAACGTTACACCCTGGGATCTCTGCGTGTTAATTCCACCATATGAACTGCCTCATCTCCTCCTCTCTTCTCCCTCTCGTTTCTCTCCCGTCCCTCTTCCTTTTTCTGCTCTCTTCCGTCTCTCGTCCCCTTCTCTTCCGCCTCTCATTATTTCTTTTTCTTATTTTCTTCTAGACACTAATAATATAGCTTTTCTCTTTCATCGTAACGTCGCATTCATGATTTTAAGTGATTTGATGTCAAATTAACACAATATTATATCTACATTATTTCCCGAGAAATCCTTGTAATTGTGTTTTATACAATTACAAGAATGTTTAAATTTTCTTCATGTAATTACAGGAATGATACAATTTTATTCATATGATTACTTACTAAAACCAACTAATGTGGGTTTACGACTCTTGATTCTAAATCTGACATAAAAATTGACCTATTTTTTCATTGTCATCTAATGACATGTCTCCATTCGAACGAGTGGCCAAAAGTTGCGAAATCTTTGATTTCCAGTTTTCATCAAACGTACAAAATCACGGTGTTTGTGTGACAGATAATGTCAGAGGCAAAGGTTCTTCACTATAGTTGTTAGAAACGAAGTCCGTATTAAACTGCGCAGTTGGTACTTCTCTCCCATGCGTCACATAAAGCGTTTACTGTTCTTTGATTAAATCTAATCAAATTAAACATACCTTGTGTTTGTGATGTGGTGGGGAATGTAAATCACCATGTACTTCATTATAATCATCTCCACAAACACATTATAATTGCCCAGGAAAACAAAGAATCACTTTTTTATTTAGTTGCTAACGTCCCTCTACGTCTATAACAGCAAAACATGTCTGGCATTGTTCACTGGCTTAAGGAATAACTCAACTTTTCAAACGTCCTTCGTGAATTCCATAGCAAAGTCTCACAAATGGAGGCTATAGGCAAGGAAATTGAGTTTAGAACGTCGTGTAATAATAGGATACAAAACAAATATTGATGTGCATAACTCTCAGAGTGAAATATCCACTTGTTTTGTGAAAATACAGTACAAAATTTCCCAGGTCTTCAAGCGTGTTTAAAATATAAACATATAAATGAAATCACACAGCCTACTGGTATGTTCATAAATAAAAAAATTCAATAGTTTATTTAACATAAGTTTATAATAACCCAAATTCAAATTATACCATTTCAAGGCAGTTTACCAATTAACGAAGAAAATACAAAGTCTGCTGCCTGTCATCGTAACCAGTCAACGTCCCTAATTACAGCACACAACTCTCCAATAGCCCCACAATACACGACACAATTCACAATATACATTGGAATCCAGACACGAGCTCTCATACTCAGTTACCAACTTTCTGCATTGGATTACCAACTGACTCCTTGGCCTTCGCAGGCCATTTTATAGAAGAGGCAACGTCAAGCCTAGGATTGGCCTCGAAGCTCGCCGCTACAATGGCTGCCTTCTTAGGGCTGGCGAGCCTCAAAACCGTGTGCTGCCCTGCCGCCCTGCCGTCCTGCCGCGCACGCGCCTATTTTAAATATCCCAACACATCTATAGCACCTACCACTGAAGAGTGTTACACTTCAATGATTATAATGGCGTTTAAATGAATTCTTTGATTATTACATCATCGAATCTTCCAAGAGATATTTGGGTTTCAACCACGTATTTTCGGCACAGTTGGCTTGTATATCTATCATTTGAACCATCATCCAATTCCTAATAATAGATAATAATCTTTGATTCAACACTGCCGCTCTGTCATCGTTTATGTTGTAGTAGACAAGTGAAAAATGACAATTGCCATCACCTGCCCTGGAGAATAGGTCATGGATGCCAAAGTCTCCTCCCTTGCCTCAGATTACGAACGAGAATGGTTTTCATCCACAAATAAATAAGTTGCATAATATTAACTTTTTGAAACGTTTGCTATAATAACAATTTTGACTTAGGACTATTGTAGACCTTAGTGTTATTCCACTTCCATTACACGAAACATCTTATGTTATGAATGTTCAAAGAAAGAATAAAAAGAATGGCTTGCGTTTTAATTCAAAGGGGATAACATAGGGCGTAAATTATTGCAGAGATGGAGTGAGTCATTTTAGGAGCCGGAATGGATTGAAAAGGCTATTTCTATTTGCTGTTGCTTCTACTAATAAGGATTATGATGGTAGTTAGGTGGCGGATTTTAATGTAATGTCATTTTTTGTTCGCTTTAGAACAACGCGTATAGACAAATTTTATGTTATGACAAAAGTAAATGATCCATTTTATATGACATTTTTTCTTTTTTCGTCTATTTCTACTAATAAGTCATTTTTATCCTTTTCCGTCATTTTTAAACTATTTTTCCCTGATTTCATCGATTTTCGTATCATTTTAATGGTACTTGCTTCAAATAATATTCACTAAATAAAACAAATGTTTTCTACAGAATTCCTGAGTAACCTATTCGATGTCTTCGCTCGGATGGTCGCTTGTAATAGTCTAAACCAAAACTTTGCAAGCTGAGATTACTTGAACGAAAGGAAGAAGCCTCGATTACATCAGTAGTATATCATCTAAACTGGTTTTGATAAAATTTTTGAAGTCTCTTTCTTACTTTTAGAACATTTTAAAAACATTTTAAGAGCATTTTATTGATTATTTTTGTCCGTGTTTTAGGTGGTCAAAATCCGCGCCTAATGATGATTGTACGTAAACTCTTGACCCTTTCCGTTTGCTCCCCTTCTAGGCAAGGGAAGCCCAAAGTTATTTTAAAGCCCCAGACCACGGAGAGGGTGAGTTCAGCATCTCAATCTGTGCGGTTGCTAAGAGCTTCACGGCTGTTTCGGAAGCCCTGCCTCCCCCCGGCCCAGCACTCCCCCTCCCTTGGACCCTTCGCCCGCTCGTTGCTCGACCGCTGCGCTTCGCCGAAGCCGTGCCCCGCCCTCTAATAATCTATTAACGCCTTTAATGAAAATTTTAATGGCGCTGTCTAATCTGTCAGGGCGGCGGCCAGCGCTCCCTGGAGAAGCCCTCGCCCCAACAGGGGGTGGGGAAGGGACCAGAAAAGGGGAGAGATACTGCCACGTCCCCATCACCTTCGCTGCCCCTTTCGTGAAGCTGGAAAGGGCAAATTCAGCAGGAAAACGTATAGAACAATGGGAAACTGGCAGTTAATTTAACTATATTCAGAATTTGCTGACAATGAGGGATCAGTCTCGATGAAATATATCGTAGTGCACCAATATTTCGAAACATACTTTCCATCGTCAGATCTTTGAAGATTAGTAACATTATTACCATATAAAGTTTATAATAACACATCTGAAGCATAATATTTGTTAATGCCACGAGTGTGATATTGCTATCTTCATGAAATAGGAATCGCTTATGCACCACGAGGCGTTCATTTCAATGTGTGTTATTCATACATTTTTACGGTGATCACATTTCCTTTTTTATTTAATTTTTCTTCTTTTAGTTATTATGCATGGACATTTTAGTTAGGATAGTAATGCAATGAAATGATTATGAGACAGTTATAGAATCATTTCAATATAAAATAAGTGCTATAATGAAAATGTTTGGAGCATCAATTAGAGACTGTTAAAACAAGATCGTATCGTCATAGATTTAATATAGAATATATAATGTTAATTCAATACAACTATCGGCTCTCGCTACAGAACTTAGTCCAATTCAAACCCTGTTGCGAGGAGAATTTTAGTGTACGGCTGCTCTGATCTGTATTTTTCTCTGGATTTCTCCTGTCACTACTAGGTCACTACTGGAACAGTATCTTCACAAACGGGCTGCGGACCACACGCTATCTTTTCTTGCTTTTACCTCCTACTCCTTACCTCCTCTTCTCTCTCCTTCTCTTTCTTTTTCCCTCTTTCTTTCTTTCTCTCTCTCTCTTTCTCTCTCCCTTTTTCTCTTTCACCCTTTCTCTGACTCTATTTCTCTTTCTTTCTTTCTTTCTTTCTTTCTTTCTTTCTTTCTTTCTTTCTTTCTTTCTTTCTTTCTTTCTTGTTTTTTCTTTCTTTCTCTTTCTTTTTCTCTCTTTCTCTCTCTTTCTCTCTCTTTCTCTCTTTTTCTCTCTTTCCCTCTTTCTCGCTCTTTCTCTCTCTCTTCTCATTCTCTTTCCCCCTCTCTCTTTCTTATTCTCTCTCTTTCTCTTTCTCTCTCTTTCATATTAACACACTCACACATACACACGCACTACCCTACCACACACGTTAGGAGACATTCTGGAAGCTTAGTGTTTGCCCCAACTGAGAGGTGCCCTGATGGCGGAGAGAGTAGAAGGGAAAACCCCACAAGCCAACGTCCAGAGGTCAGTAATCGCTCCGTAGCGGGACAAAATTGGGAAACAAAATGTGGCCCAAAGACTTAAAATCTGCACAAATTGACTTCCAATGAACCTTAACTAATTTCTAAGTCTATGAGGTCCACGAAAAGAAATATTCATAAAAAATTGTTCCAAATATTAAATATATCTAATAAATTTGATCGAACACGCACTAATGTCTAATTCGTTTTGGTATAAGATAAACACATTACGTAATGTCCTTCCCGTTATCATTATGTAAGAATGTTATTAGATCTGAAATAAAACCACAATATGGAGTGACACACTTTAATTCAGAAAGTACGCAACGTATGTTATAAGAAATAGTCTTCACTTTCAGTAGGATATTACGCAAATGAAGATGGTGACGCAACCCCAGACGTTTTTGCAAATATTACAAAATATAACAGGAATTAATTGTATAACCATTGCTTATAAATATATGTGAGTTGGACTAGATTTCATTCCCTTAATATTCATGCATTTGTAGGACTAGTATGTGGCAGATGTGACCTGTCCAATCTCTAAAATCGTGCCGAAGGTGAGACATACGGAGTCTGGGAGCAGAGCACGCTAGAAAGCATTCAGCGTTTTCGACTAAAAGCAAATGAAAGCAAATATGTGGGACATCATGACTTCATTATCAAAATTCAATAGTGATTGGCGAAGGAATAATCATGAGGACATTATTCACATTTTTAACGTTAAATGCTTGACGACTGGAGACACCTAGCCTAGTGTCTCGTGTATAAACTAGTCATCATACATAGGATCCGTAAAACTGGAATTTTAGAGCCAGACTGTACAGACATCTGAGCAAATGAGTTCTTGAGTCTTTTACAAATTTTATTATATACATTTTAACTTCAAATTACTGTGTAGAACAGGTCCAACTCCCTAGTTTTGATCCATTGTGCATGTGAAAATAATTTTTGGGAGGATAAAATTAATCATGATCGCATTATTCATATTATTTACGTCAAATGGTCATATTAGGCACTATTATGTTTGTCCAGCTACGAAATCGTAATCGACCACTGTGTTACGTATAGATCAGCGTATCACGTTCCAGTGGGGAGGAACATCGTTACATCCTTAGATATAGCATGCATCACTCTTACGGGACTAATGACCATAGCAGTTCAAGCGCCCGAAACACAAAATAAACATCAATCATTCTATAGTCGCATTATTTTACCTCAACTATATTCGTATTATTGGTATTATATATTGGTAAAATATTATTGTACCTCAAATGCTTTAAATTGTAGTGAAAATGAAATAGTCTCAATACATCAATACTCTTAATATAATTACATAGAATGTTATTTTTTCTCTGTATACATAGTATAATGCTTAGTCTCACATTCAGTAATATTCCGCCTCTGCAAATTTGTTGTACGAAATGTATTCGTTTACATTTTTGTTCCTAATGGGTGAATACGTGAGATATATCTCCATCATGTAAGCGTAGAATGTTACGTATGCAATGTGCGAATCAATTTCAGTAATAACATTTCACATTTTGGTGTGCAAACCGACACGGGAGCCATTATCGCCTACATTTAAATTTGGGATGAAATCGTTATACGTCGTATAACAATTTTATATATCATACTTGTGAAACATGAAAACGTAGCGTAAATGAAACGTATCGAAATCCACACTGAAATATAGAATGCGACATTGTTATAGCATTGGTATGAAAACAATATTAAAGACGAGCATCGAGAGTAATTTTATTTTCGTGATTTTCACATTTCGTCAAAATGAGGATTGTATGCAGTTTTAATGTATATTTTTCTGCAAAAAATGTCCAATCATTATACTGTTGCAGAAGGCACAACAACAGAGAGATGAATGGCAATTGTTTGTGAAAGTCTCTGACGTTACCAACATGACACTGCAAATTTCCTGGTACAATTTTCAATCGTTTACCAGCTCTGCGAGAGCACTTACTGGCACATGTTTTCTGTAAGTGTTTTTTAGGGACTAAGACTGCTCGATATCTACATCAGAAGTTTACTGCTCGGCATAGTTGTGACTTGTCAGGAATGCTTATTATAGTTTTTTCCCTCAACACGAAGCCTCGTTACATACTTTCGGAGCACGATAGATTTTACCTCTGAAATTGCAAACAAGTCATATTTGACACAGTAACTTAAAGAAAATCGAACAAAAATGTGACACATCTAACAGATATTATTTTCTTTGCTACAAATTCCTTTCAAAATACATGTAACTAGTCACCTTTGGGCACTGCTACAACATTTTTTCCCTTCCTGATACAAATCACGAAAGACAGTCTATGTAATATTCTTCCAGCTCTGGTACGCAAAAACGCACATATCTTCAAATCTAGGACCAACGTTTTACAGCGAAGTTTTGATTTTTGTGTTTCCCTCTATATCTCTCTCTGTCTCTCTTTCTCTCTCTCTCTCTCTCTCTTTCTCTCTTTCTTTCTCTCTTTCTTTCTCTCTTTCTTTCTCTGGTCACCTAGATGACACAGTTCTAGTACAACAATGTGTCTTGATTCTCTTGGGTCTTGATCCGCATTATCTGTTATACGTTGCATACTTTACGTAAATTCAATGGGATTTCATATGTTCATACGTTCGATCACGGATGTCAAAATGTTTGGAATGTTAATCATAAAAAAATGAAACATTTTTTTCTTCAAGTAAAATATATTAATAAATGAAATATAAAATATATTAGCAGGTATTTCTGGAAAACATATCTACTGTCGTCACGCCAAACCCTATTCCCCAGTAGTTTCTTTGGCAGCAATGTTCCGTTTTGTTTACCGCCCCGCGTCGCCCGCACGGCGCTATCTCCACAGCGAGTGTTTGCCTCGGCAAAGTAGAAACATTCTGCAGCGTTGCAGAAAAAGAGAGCGTCTGTTCCGCGGTCTCACATCTCCTTACGTGAGTGCTCTCTGCTCCGCAACCCTTCCCTTCCGATGCCATCATCTCCGTTTGCTGCCTCTGTCGCCCCCACCGCCCTCACAACCCACGCCACTCTAATACCTGCTCCCGTACCTACCTCCATTCCTCTCTCTATTCCTGCCCCTCCAGTCCCCGCCCCTCTCCCCGACCATGTCCCCGCCCCTGTCCCCGCCCATGTCCCCTCCCATGTCCCCGCCCATGTCCCCGCCCATGTCCCTGCCCATGTCCCCGCCCCTGTTTCCGCCCCCTGCCCCCGCCCCTGTTCCCGCCCCCTGTCCCCGCCCCCTGTCCCCGCCCCCTGTCCCCGCCCCCTGTCCCCGCCCCTGTCCCCGCCCCTGTCCCGGCCCCTGTCCCGCCCCTGTCCCCACCGCTGTCCCCGCCCCTGTCCCCACCCCTGTCCTAACCCCTGTCCCCGCCCCTGTCCCCACCCCTGCCCTAACCTCCCTCATCGCCCCATCCCAAGCTTCACATCAACAACATTGCCGTCCCCAATGCCACTCCACCACCTATTCCCTGGCAGTTTCCCCCCCACCACCATCCAAAACACCAGCCCCCACCTCTAACACCGCCCAGACGGCCTGCCTGCACAATTGACAAAGCGGCCTCCCTCACCCCTTCCGAAATGCCTCTTCCAAACCATTCCGTCACCATCGTCGGCATAGCCTACCCCAACATCTCACCTACACTACACATACATTCTACATCCCCATCGCAGTTGCTGTCATATCATTATCATTATCACTATGACAGCCACCGCCACCGTCACCATTGCCTCTGATATCACTGCAGGGACGACTCGCTAGGACTGCGGCTGCAGTTGCCACCTTCTTCCCCCTGTCGCCAACTCCGCTCCACTACTACCAATCTAACGCCACTTCCATCATTCTCATCGCTACTTCTTCTTCGCAGTTTCAAATTGAACGTCGAAAATGCCGCCGCCAGAGTTTCAAAGCGAAGACAGTTGCCATTGTCCCTACAGTAACAGATTCACTCATGTGACACTGCAGCTGCCACCACCACCAACACCACCACCATCACAACCATCACCACCATCACCACCACCACCACCACCACCACCACCATCACCACTATCACCATCAGCATCACCATGACTATCATTACCATCACCATCATCACCACCACCACCACCACAACCATCATCACCACCGCCGCCGCCGCCTCCGCGAATGCCATTGCATTCATCATTCATCACTCTGACCTCGCATCTACCTCTGCCTTCGCTGTCTCAGTCACCTCCATCTCCTTTACCCCGCTTCCGCCCAAGCTACCTCCTTCGTTTTGGCTGCCCCCGGCGTCACTACCGTCCGCTACCTCCTTGCCTCGCCTCCGCCGGAAAAACGGAAGAAGGCGAGAATGCGTCCTTTTATCGGGGTGCTCTTTTCGGGAAGTTTTTCCCGGGTCCGATGGCGCTGACTCGGCGGGCCGTGTCCGTCGGCCACGCCGCCGCCCTCGCCGCCGCCACCCGCGCAAGGGGGCGGGGCCGCCGCCGCCGCGAGGATGCGGGGCGCTGCGCCGCCGCGCCGCCCTGTCGCCTCGGGGCGCCCCGCGATATTTTGCGGTTTGTCGCTCACCCCCTTCCCCGTGATCGCCTCTTTTCGCCGCGTTGCTCCGTTTGCCGAATGCTGCCTAGCTCCAGGTCGGAGGCTCATTGTTCGTGTCGTAGTCACACCGTGGTTGTTCGCGTTCCTGATCACTGTTTTGCTTTCTCGCCTTGCTACTTTTACGTAGTACTGAGAAAATTTTGTAATACTGCGGCGGAAATCGGCGATTTTTGATAGGAAAACTCTTATTCCCGGACTGAGGTAAAGAAAAATTGGATCGAACTTGATCCTATATGAGGAGCAAATATTCAAAAGGTGACATGTCCACTTCACTCTTTTGTAATAAAAATGAAAAATAGAGCACTAAATTTACATATTTCGACACCATCTTTAACTCAACGAATTAAAGTTTTACTTAATGTATTGGAAAACATCTCATGTTTTTTTTATGGAAATAAATTTCTAGGAAAAAACAATAGAACTCAATTTTTGCCAAATGGACAAGTCACCTTTTCAATGTTTGCTCCTCATATGAAGTAAAATTACTTCCTGTAATTCATCTTGTAGCCTGAATCCACGTGTTGTTTGACAGTCCGTCCGTCCGCTCCCATTTGTTACGGACCACAAAAATTATGTGGTTACGCCAGCGCCTAAACCGTTCTAACGATTTCCTGAAAAATGAAAATTCTCGATCGATCTGAACGAACTCGAGGCCCAGGAAGTTTGAAATCGATGTTTTGTTTTTGGAGGTACTCATATTTGGGGTCTCAACATAAATAATTTTTAGCTGGTAGAAAACACTTGCTGAATATTGTGGTAGTGTGATAATGCGTAGCCATTACAAATAGTGCGAAAAAGTATGCGGTTGCACCACCACTATTTTGTTTATTTATTTATTTACTTATTTATTTATTTAATAATTTATTTACTTATGTACTTACTTAATTACTTATTTATTTACTTATTTATTTGTTTGTTTCTTTTTTTGCGAAGTTTTGCGGCTTACTGCATTATCACTGGTGGACGTGTTTGCGGGAGGCCTCACCTACCTCATTGCTCCGTTCGCACAGTGCCAACTACCCCACTTCCGTTTGATTGATATTTCCGGGCCCGTCAACAACTGTGGTCATTAGTCTCTTTAGTGTAGGAAATGTTTCATCGCGGGAGGTGGCGGTGTTCTTTCCCCACTGGATGGTGACATCTGGTCCCGATATTCTCGTCGGCTTGCTGGGGATTTCCTTCCCCAAGTAAATGATTATAGGAATGGTCAACGCTCTGCGTTTCCTCAGCACGCTTTGGAAACGTTGCATGACTTCTCATTTGAAGACACGAGAATGCTCGCCAGAGAAGAGCGATGGTGACCCAGACGACTTAAGGATGCGATAGAGATCACCAGACACCCCCAGAACATCAACGGTGACGTGGGGTTGCGCCTCTACGATGGCTGGCACCCATTGCTACGGGCTCCTACGCGATCACCCGACGGGCCGGATCGCTCCATGTCGTTCGACCTCGGACCGTACCATGCCGTCCGATCCCGGACAGGCCGGACCGTTCCGTGCCGTCCGATCACGCGCCGCGCCACCCGACTCGACCGTCTCCTTCGGTTGATGGACAGCCTTCCGATTGGCCGACTGTTTCAGCCGTCGTACTTGGCCCCTACCCTATATAAACCCGAGCGCAGATCACCCCGGCGCAGAACAGCCCTGAGGAAGACCACGAAAAGATGGTCGAAACGTCGGCAGCACAGCCTTCGACGCGGCGTCACCTGGACAGTCAAGATCATTGTGAAGACTCTGGTCGCGGAAGCCTACGACCTCCTTTTCGGAGTTCCTCGCCAAGCGCGGTACCGGCCAAGTCGGGACAAGCTCTGAGCTTCCGACTGGTCTCCTGTTGTGTGTTAGTGTACAGCATGTAAGTGTGTGTTAAGGGAGGACAGGACTTGGAAGAGTCAGGAAAGGAAAGAGTGCGCGTGGTCCGAGATCCTTTTGTTAGGATATTGCTCCGTCATTCGCTTGCTATTGATCGAAAACAAGAATGGAAAACTGCGGATCAGACCAACCGGTTGCTAGAATTCTTCTCCGATCGGCAGATAAATGTGACGAATCTATGTAGCTAGAATAGAAAATCAGCCTCCTTCGGGACTCCAACCTAGGACCTGACAGGCACAGTGGTTGCAGAGACAGCGGGAGTGCGGGCTCGGCGTTGAACTCAGATGTCCGAATACGGAGGTCTATTTTTTGTGGAGACGGGCTATTACGGCGACGAGGCGATGGGACACGGCGAGCGATAGACCGATGGGCTGGGGAAGATGAGGCGCAAAGAATTTTGTTTCGGAAACGAGTGGAAGGGTACATTTATTTCCGTTAGAATAGCTCTTTAGGTGTTCAAGTACTTCCTATCGAAAGGAAATACTTTGAATGTCAGTGCATTTTTTCTAATCGTAGTCAAACCCTGATTCTTTGCTTTCTTTTCCTGTATTCTTTTATAATTGATGTATGCTTATTTATTTAACTCTGAAGAACAGTTAATACTCTCTGTGCACTGGATGGGTGAAAAATGTATTCCAAGTACGTTTTCTTGAGATCCTGAATATTTAGTCTCACTTTTATGTCATATTAAGTTGAATGATAAATATTAGTAACAAATAATTTTGTTGTACAAATTTTGTAACAGTAGGTATTCGCATATTAGTTTTTTTTAACGGCAAACGTGCTGCATATGGGCTGACAAAGTTAGAGACACGACCTGACTACGTCTCCTTGCTCTCTAACAACTTCACGTGTGCAGTGAAGGTCAACTTGGTGCGCCCAGTGTTCTATCATTCGTGGTCTGTCGAGCGCGCTCCAACATCCTTCTCGTTACTCTCCCAAGATAAGGCACAATTTTGCCCCGCATATGTTCGATTGCAGATAACTTCTCTTAGTTTGTAGTGTTCGTGTGAGATGCGCCATGACAGTTGCTTGTACAAAGGACTGTCAACTCTGGTATTTGGTCCCCATTTTTTTGAAAAATTGGTACGTGCAGAAAAATATTTTCGAATTGTTAACATTACTTTATAATTATGGAAATGTATATTTTTTATCAAAATAAAATGTATTCTCTTTATTTTATAAATTCAAGTCATTATCACAGTTTGGTTCTCAGATTTCACCTCCACAAGTCATAATGAATCCAAAAATGATTTACGAGTAAATAAATACACCTTTTAATGTATTTCCGCCTACATTTATTATTTAAATGAGTATAATAAAATTTCTACACTGCACACAATACTCAGATTCACAATACTCATTTTTTGTTTTATGTACCAATTGGAGAGTTTGAAAAGTTCAGCAGTTTAAAAAAATCAATTCTTTCTTAGTAGAGGACACGTATTTTTGTGAAGATGTTTTAAGTTATTTCAAACACTTAATTTTTTTAAATAAAAAAGTTTAATTTATTACCTTCTTTATTAGTACTAAAAGATTTTTTTTATTCCCAGAAGACTACTCTAGGCTACGCTTCGAGCAGCCGTAACCACAGAATTCTACATACCCGTAATGAACCACACTATATTCAATCAGTTTATACGATTCTCCAACCAGGGGTAAATGCTGTTTCCAAGTGGATCAAAGCACTGCAAACACATGAAAATCGATATCAACGTATCTACACAATGTCTATGGCAAATCTGAGGCCACATTCCTATTTGCCCCGTCAGCAAACAAATCCTGATCATGGCTCTCGGCACTTCTTTCGACGAACTAAACTACTTTTCAGGTCACTACCGCAACATCCATGATGTAAAACAATCAGCAATATAACATGTTCATTTTTTATGAAAATAACCTGGTAACAAAAATCAGAAGGTAGAATTAACAATTATTATTATTATTATTATTATTATTATTATTATTATTTTGCAAGAAATTTTGATTCCTGGAAGTGAACTGAATGACATACGGACTCAAAGTATTGAAATGGAATATGCTGAATATGCAACCTATTTTAAAAGTGTGGAACATGTTTGAGCTTTGTATGCGCCGTTGTGAGGACCAATATATCCGCACAGATCAAATGTCACATGGTCTTAAAATTCTCACAATGTCTCCCTCTCTGCCCTTAGAGTTGCAAGTTTTTTTCGATAAAAAAGTGCAACAAATTCCTAACGACTTCTAAAGATAACACATTTTTCTCGTTGTAAGGGTGATACTGCAATATTTATGACACTTTTGTGAGAAAGTGGTATGATGATGAACCATCAATTTCCTTCGATGAGATATTTATATTGGGCCCAAATGCTACTCAATAGGGGGGGGGGAAATCAGGGCTGGTAAGCACATTTTTTACACAACTTCGTTTTATATTTGACAATTTTGATTAAAACAACAAAAATACATTTATTGAGCAACATCATGACATTTTTATTTGTGAATTTTTGACCGTCGAAATTTTAGAGGCTGTAATATCAGTCAACACAAGATATGCCAACCAATTTAATTTTAAGTGCTGGTTGGCACAGTACTTCCATGAGCGTGTGAAGTAATCAAACAATGTCAAGATGAATAATTCATCATTATTCTTCAATGTTTTATTTACACATATAAATGCAGAGAAGCTTACCATTGTTTGATCTAGAAGGACAGCCTATTTTAGAAACTTAAACAGATTTGGTAGTTGCAAACTTAAGTATTTAATTAGTCTATTACCTATTTTTAATAAAACAATGCTTGTCTTTTAGAACATGAGTACGTAACCTCATTTACTTGTTTCAAGTTTTACGCTAAAGAGAACTTAAACTTGTCAGTCGAGCAAGGCAAAGTAGTAGGTTTAAGCTTTAAAGAAAGAGAAATGAATCTTTAAAAAACGATTGAATGATTGACTTTTAGATAAATTAACATCACTGACTGATAACAAAAGTTTAGTGCCGGATCGGAAGTGGAACACTTTCCCCTGAGACGGGTGACCCACCGCCCAAAGTACCGATGCACGGGGCGCTGTTGCGGCTACTACATGCACGTCAGTACAGTGATCCGAAACAAGGTCTCACAGCCCATAACTTAACAAAAATATCATGAAAATGTTGGTATTTTTTAAAAAGAAATATTTATACTTTTGAAAATATGTCAGGAATGGCACATTTTATTTTATCAGAATGATAGGTGCTAGGGTAACGGCAGTAGTAGTGGACACTGCGTCAGTAGTGGCCACTTTAAGCACATGATTTAAAAAATAAGGATTTAAGGCTTTTAACTGGCTTCGAACTTACAGAAAAATCTTGCAGTGGAACTCAAGCCTTCTAGTGAAGAAGATTAGAACTAACACTTTTTTCTTCATTATTTTGTATTCAAAAATAAGTAGCAATTATCGTATTATTACTGCCAATACAATAATGTATAATGAACCTACACCTTCAGGATCTCAAACACGTTTAGGGAGTAGAAAATTGGGTATTGCACAGTCAAGTATCTTATCACTACCAACCTTTTGCAATATTTAAATGCCATCTACAGGAAAAACAGGGGTTGGAAGTAAATAAATAAGTGCTGCCAAAACAACACATACTTACTTGCATTTAAATTTTCGAATATTGAGAGGGTTAAACTGCAATGAGACCGCGCCAACTTTTTATTCATTCCTTGCTCTAAATGAGAAAAATCGTAAAGAAAAAAACAGTAGCTTTCTTGAGAAAAAATATAAAAGGAGTATATTTCAAGGAAATATAACCGGTGAAAATACGACCGGCCTTCCGACATTTGTGTTAGTGTAACGCATGTACGGATAAGTATGTGTAAGTAAGGGTGAGGATAAAACAAGGAAGGGGAAGAACTGCTCCACCATTCTCCTGATATTGATCGGAGAAACTACGGCAAACCACCGATCTCTAGCAGCCAGTTGCTAGAATGTTCCTACAGACAGCAACTGAATTCGATTTTGCTTTCTATCTGGTGTCGAAAATGTCAGCTGCCATCGTCGGGATTCGAACCAAGGACCTCCCAGTCAGAGGCACTGCAATGTCATCAATAAATGGCCTGAGTCACCTCTCTCAGTCTGACTGACGAACCGACGGACGAACCGACGAACGGACCGACGGACAAACTGACGGACGAAAAAGGGCGAACGAATGGATAGACGAATGGACGCACGTGATCAGGTACGTCGAATACGTGATCAGGTAAACCAATTTTTCGGTATCAATTATCTACAACATGTGGATTGTGATTGCACAAAAAGTAGGAGGAAGCAATTTACACTTGGAAACACGATTTATCCACTCTCCAGGTATCAGAGCCATACAGTACGAGTTTTTCTTTGAAAAAAATCATCGTTTAATCCCCCAAAATAGTATTTTCTCTATAATACATAAGTAGTATGTGATAAAGTAAAAATAGAACAAATTAAAAATTTGCAAATTTGGGCATTGCATCTATTCAAAAGGATGTGCATTATTTGCTCAGTAAATTTTACATAGCGAATTAGTATTTTAGTACTGTATCCCAAGAATTTTGAGAAAACTACTAAAATTTCCTCTACTGTGGCAACGTATGGGGCGTTTATTTTAGGTGTAAATAAAAATATAAGAACAATAGTTTTATTTATGGAGATAGTAAGCAGAGATTCTTTTCGCAAACAACCAAGACGCCTCACTTTTGGATAATCGTATTAATTTAGCCAGCACCCCGTGGCTAAAGCCAACATTAACTGGACTATGTCCGAAATGGTTCTTTCTCCATCATATATTTACAGCTTTATCAAAATCGTCTCTCTAATCTGCGAGTTACCGACTAATTTGATATTTATCCATATTTTGGTCTTAAGTGAACATATGCACTGTGTGTCACCTTGATCGCAGACATATCTACATCCGACCACTGTACGTCATCTAAACAATGATTTCTTCAATCTCCAAACTCAACCTGTAGATCAGTTTATTATATTAATTTTTACGTCGTTTTGGGTTGTTAAGCTCGTTGACGGAATCTATCTATAATAAGCCAAACTTGTTTCATATAATAATAATAATAATAATAATAATAATAATAATAATAATAGTAATAATAATAATAATAATATGAATTATTATTATTATTATTATTATTATTATTATTATTATTATTATTATTATTATTAAGCAGGTACATGTAGTTCGAAAATACAAGAGATACATGTAATAAAATTGCGAAAATGAAACCAATCATTTTTTAGTAGCATATACAGTAGTACTGAAATTGGTATTTCACGCAGCGAGTAGAGTATCAAAACGCCTGATGATGTTTGAGAACGTTCTACCTTCCGGTCTTTCACAAATTCTCGCCGCTTCGCCGCGGGGCCTGGCCACTAATAAAATGATTGCGGTGTATGTGTCTCGTCCCGCATGTTTGACTGCGGCTTGCGCGGGACAAACGTCCCCGTAATTGAACGGATACGCTATTTGGTGGTTTGCGTATAGCGCTCTGATTTTGCAGAGCGCGTGTTTGTTTTTTCAGATGTCGCAGTTTTGAATATCCAATCATAGGAAATTAAGTTTATGAATGTAATTAATATGGATGTGTAAATGCCGGTGAAATAGCTGTGGATTCAAAAGTAAAAATTATGACACGCTGCGAGTATGGTACTGCAACGGAGAATATACTTGGGAAAGACTTTTTTAGCACAATGTTCCATGACCAGTGCATGACGTAAGATTGTTTTGTTACGATTCTCTATTATTTTTCTGTTACGAATTAAAATGGACTTTGGGCCGAAAATTCCATTGTAGAAATATATTTGTTTCAAGACCTTTTCCATTTCTTATCGACTGCGGCTACAATGTGCATTCCTGTATAGAGTATAGAACATTGTTGCATAAATCCATAAGATCAAACAAACAAAAGATCATTAATTTAACATTAATAAAGATTCTTCTAAAATTCTTGGGTGCTTGGAACCACACTTACACATCAAGAGGTCATCATATAACTTTTTTCTTAATTATTCCTTTCAATTAACTGACTTCAACCGTTGTATTACCAAGTAGGGGATTGAGAGGACCACCGAATAAAGTTTGTTTTTTTTTGTTTTAATTTTTTATAAAGTTGAAAGTCATTGATGTTTCTCATGTGCTGTTTGTTCACTAAATTATACAATAAATCACAAATGTTTCTTGTACGTTATTTCAATTTATTTGTCTGTGAGTAAAAATCCAATCTATTCCTGAAAACGCATTTTGAAAATCTATACGCATACATAACAACATTTGGAAATTGTTGTTATGTAATTCAATCATAATAGTTCAATAAATTACAATTCTATATTATCGACCCTTTTTTAAACAAAAATTAAATATTTTTTGTTCATTAAATACAAATATTAATGCGAAATCGCAAATTTGACGAGAAAATTGAACGTTCTTTACACGAATACAAATATTATTAGTTTTATATATATATATATAGAATATATATATATTTATATATATATATATATTATATATATAAGATATCAAAATCGTCAAAAATCAATAAATCAAAGTATAAGGGTGATCTCCGGAGCCGTCGTTCTAGCAAATCCGACCTTTCATATCGTAGTATTGCGGGGGGTAAGACAAATCAGACACTTTGCCATCTCCAATTATTACATGTGGAGATGTTTCTCTGAGAATGTTGTATATAGGAATTGAAGTAAATAAATTAAAAAATAACAGGTTCCAGTATGTCATTCAAAAGATCCGAGACTTTTTATTACCTTCACTACTTTCATCGTTCTAATATCCATTATAAGACGCTCTCTTGTTGATTTAAGCAAGTGGTATGAAAGTCCTATGAGTTCTACTGGTATATTGCAGCAAGAGTAAACACGAGCCTCATGAATTTTTGCATACTCTGGTGTACTGTGCCAGCTTGTTAAGCCTCAAACAACATCGATGTGATTATGCACATAATGAAAATATAACTGATAAGAAAACATCCATTAAGAAAAAAAGGTAATATCTATAATATTCTCAAATTTTCTTTAATCTTTAAGCATAAAAGATTTTTCTGGTAGGATAAGTATCTGTATTATTATTATTATTATTATTATTATTATTATTATTATTATTATTATTATTATTATTATTATTCGTTAGTGAAACGCTATGCCTTACTATGGAGCAAATATACTAAGACTTCTTAAAAAAGGATGCCTGGGTTGATTTACATCCTTTTAAATATTATTTCTATTGGAGAGAGAACTTTTCCTGACAGAAAGACTGAATAGTTTAAGAAAAGTATAGTATTGTTTGATAAGTACGTACTATTGTCCCTTGTAAATTGTTTACAGAACCACTGGTATTTAGTAATTAATTATTAAAATTATATTGTGCACATGCAACCTCAACACATATTAGTGTACAGCATGCAGAACTCGGACACGATGCGTCCTAAAGCCTAAAACTTGGATTTAGTTTTGGAGATTTAGCTCCCCAATACTGCCCGGAATTTCTGGTTGATCAGAGACGGGCAGACACTTGAAATGTATATGTGAAATGAGATTGGAACGTAATAAGCCCGTCATAATGAACCTTTTTAAAGTTGAAATAAATTGTATACAGTACAAAGCTATTTTCACCTTCAAAACAATGATTTACAAAGGAAGAGGTTCCTCTGTCCTTTTTAAATCTAAACAAAAGTTGTAAAGAATGTCTCCTTTGACTTTGTAATTAAATGTGTTCTGGTGAACATATTTTTAAAGCAAGTAGTGATTTCGAATTGGTATGTCATTTAGCATTACATCCGCACTTGTTGACATTATAAGTGGATATTTTTTAAAAACGATCCAGGATCTAGATCAATGTTTTGAAATGTGTGTGAATATTTGAACCCCTATTTTGGTTTTTTGAATATTCTGGAGTTTTTAGGAAATATTGAAATGTTATGGAATATGGATGCCACAAAAACAAACTAGAGGCTGAAAAGGCGCTTTTGGTTTCAGATTTGGATTCAGCGCGTCAACAACGTTGTGAAACATGTCAAAGTTTTGACCTCTCAACAACACCCGAAAACAACAATACAATTTCACGACTGTTTTTCTGCGATTTAAAAGATATTGGAAGGTAGTGGCGGAATTCGACTAATTCACGCGTTGACATATAGAAAATATGTGGCCAACTCTTTGGGTCTGACAAAACCCTGAAAAACACACAATTTCACGGTAATTTTTTAAAATGGTGGTTAAATGGCGACATTCGAAATTCAGATTCGAATTCAGCGCATCGAAACACGTAGAGAAACATGTGTCAAGTCTTCGGGTCTGACAATTTTTTGTGTGCCTGTGTAATAATAATAATAATAATAATAATAATAATAATAATAATAATAATAATAATAATAATAATAATAATAATAATAAGTGGGCACTGGAGGTTGCGAGGGCCTAAGGAGTGCAGCAGGTCAGAAACCTCTCGCACCTAACGCCACCCGGGTTTATCCTTCACACGAGGAGCACCTTACCCGACAAGTGTGCAATGCGTGAAAGGCCAGAGGAAGAACCATTGAGGTGATTAACAACCTTACTCATCTTAGCCTCGATGAGTACGGTTACAGTCAAATAGCAACCATACTCATTGGCTCGATACTGAAGACTCTCACAAATATTTGAGAATACTGAATTTGTTGTGAATTTGAGGATTCAGACATTAGAAACAAGGTTGTATATAACTTGCTATTCGTATTGCGTAAAGTCTGCAATACAGGGATCAATTCAAGAACCAAAATATCTTATGTTAATAAAAGTGCTACTCCAATTGCAACGTACACATTTGGTATAATAAAATTGATGTAAACATCATCATAAACGTTTGACAGGACAGTAAGTACTGCATTAACTGTTACTGTAAGTAACCTCATTAGAACGATATTTACAGTATATAACGGAAGCGTTTGAAGCTTGCAATCTAAGGAAATAGCCTAGGTTTATAACTAGGTTAGGTTATAAGGAAATAGGTTATAAGGAAATTAGGTTATAAGGAAGTAGCCTAGGTTTATAACTAGGTTAATAAGTCCGATATATGAGAATAGTTCGTATCCCGTTCAATGCTTTTTGTTATACTTGTTACTTATAAATAACATTCATAAAAGTAAGATAAATATTTTCCTTCAAAATTGGTAGTATCTCTAAAATTCTAAAAGGCCTGCCATTTTTCTGCATCATTGTTGTTATTACAGGTGATAATTCACTTAAGCTTAAAATCTGTTTCTGTGGTCGTGAAACGTCTACAGATAAACGTACTTGAAAAATATTATCGATAATATTTGGTGCTTACATTTCTGCATTTTTTCTTCTTTCAAAATAGGGTAATTTATGAAATAATACCAATGTTCTGAAAGCAAGGTTCATATCCTTCACTGTATTTATCGGTTCAGTATTCGAAAGTATCGTTGAATATTTGTACAAGGTACACATATTCTAAACAATAATAAGATTTCATTTTCTCGACCATTGGTATTTCTTTTTGAGGATTCACAATGTAGTTTCTCATAGATAATTCATTTTCAATATTAATAATCTTTTCTCCGAATTTGTAATTTCTCTCTCCATGATGTAAGTTTTATTTCTTAATATTTTTTTTATTTTCCTAGTTTTCCAAGTAGAAAATAAATGTAAACAGAAACAATCCATTTATTGCGGTCAACTTTCTCCCAACATATCTCCTCCGCCCCCTGATACCGGTAAGTCCATTAAATACAAAAATGTCAAAAAAGATGTATGAACTGAATTAGACAGGAAGGGACACAGTAATAGTATGCTGATATTAGGATTAATATAAACATGCATACTTTATTTCAGCATTTCTTGTTCGTACAAAATATATAGCAAATCAATAAAACAAATATTTTATACTAATACTTTAATCGAAACATTACCTTCTTATTTGATTGGAATTGTTAATATACACCTGTAAATTAATGTATTCACAAATGTCCCCACTTCAGAGACGCATTATTCACAGATCAGCTACTTACAGTAATAGTTGCGTTTTTTACAATAAGCAATATACAGCAATAGATCAGCCATGTTAGCGAGAAACTTCCAAACTACAGAGAACGAGATGGTGAAATCTTTCCTCGAATAATTCCAAGCTTACGTACTTCTTACAATAGACGCCTCGCCAAAAAGAGGCACCGTGGCGAAGACTGCCTCTGTAGTAACTACGCATCTCTTCGCCCGAAACGCCAAGTTTGCCAAAACTCTCCGCAGAAATCAGGCCCTTCGAGAATTTAGGAAAACTTTGTTTCTAGGTGGGAACGAAGATACCGGTCCGAGCACACTTATCCGAGAGAGCGAAAGCTGGCGCAAGATTCCGCGGCTCACTCGTAGCTGTCAAGAGAAGCTACTTCCGGTATCAAAGCGCTCGTCCCTTCTGTCGCCTCCGTCGCTTTCATCTCCAAGGAGAGAGCTTTAATGTGACGTAAAGACGAAATTACTAACTTCAGCCTCTCGCTACACTCCGTCTCCCCACGTGGGGCGGCATCCCCGCAGGGGCGTTGTAAGGGATTCCTTTCACAAAGCTTCTTTGTGATCGCTCCCTCTCTTAACACACTTTCTGCGCGTATTGAACGTGCCAGACGCACCGCTGTGTGTTCTCGATGAGAGTTGCGCGCCACCGGAAATACTCCAACACGTTGTGTCGGTGATCTCTAAATTTCGTGGCGTGTTGGGGAAGATATATTGAACGGGAGGACCGGGAGCGGTAGCTCAGTGCATCAACTGATGTCACTGCAGCGCCTCTGACCGAGAGGTCTTAGTTTCGAGTCCTGACGGCGGCAGGGCTTTCGACACTAGCTTTTCAACTAGGTCGAATTCAGTCGCTGTCTGGAGAATAATTCTAGCGGTCGGCTGCTCTGATCGGTAGTTTTCCGTGGTTTCCCCGATCAACATCAGGCGAATGCCGGACCAGTGCCCTACCAAACGGGCCACGGGCCGCGCGCGATATTTCCTTCCTCTTCCTTGTCCTATCCTCTCCCCTTACACACACACACACACACACACTTACACTAACATGCACTACACTACCACATATTCTGGGGGACCGGTTGTGAGCTTAGAGCTTGTCCTGACTGGGGCGGTGCTCCGCTAGTGGAAGAGTCCTGGTTAGGGGGAAACCCCGCTAGCCGATGATAGGTCGGCGCCAGATCTCGCCATCTAGTGGAGGAAGTTCTCTGCCATCTCCAGAGGGGAAAATGCACTACACTTATGGGAATAATTACCTAAGCTGCTGACGCGCCCGGAATGACTAACAAACCAACCCACCGACATGAACGGGTGATTACAAAAAAAAGATGCAATGAGTCTGAGGTGTGTGGTTTCTGCGATGTTGAAACGTGGACGCCTACGAGTCTTACAGAACTCCCAGGGCCGTTTGGAGTTCATCGGAAGCTTTTGTTTTGAGATCGCTTCCGTTTAAAACAATTTGTGCACTATTGAACGTGTGTTCTCGAGGAGAGTTGAGCGCGACATGGAAATCCGTTCCATCACAACCACATCCACCGATCCATCTCGTTGTGTGCGTGATCCCTAAATTTCGCGGCGCGTTGAGACAGATATTTTGGATGGGTGATTACAAGAAAAGATCTTGTGAGTCTCTAGTGTGTGGTTTGTGCAACATACTTTCATGCTCATAACGTAGAAATAGTCTTACGGAACCTTCAGGGGCGTTTGGAGTACTTCGGAAGCTTCTTTGTGATCGCTCCATATCTTAGTAGACTTTGTGTGCGTATTGAACGTGACCGAGAACCACCGATGTGTGTTCTCGATGAGAGTTGCTCGCTGCCATAAACACGTTGATTCGTTGACGCGTTGATTCGGTGATCTCTAAATTTCGCGGCGCGTAAAGGTAGATATTCTGAATGGGTGATTACAAGAAAAGATGTCATTAGTCTCAGGTGTGTGGTTTCTGCAATATGCTCATAACGTGGACGTCTGCAAGTCTTATGGAACTTTCAGGGTCGTTTGGAGTTCATCGGAAGCTTTTTGAGACCGCTCCCGCTTCAAACACTTTGTGTGCGTATTGAAGGTGTGTTCTCGATGAGCGTTGAGCGCCATAGGAAACACTAAATTTCGCGGGGCGGCGAAGCAGATATTTTGAATGGGTGATGACAAGAAAAGATGCCGTGAGCCTCTAGTGTGTAGTTTGTGCGACATGTTCTCATGCCACAAAACATAGAAGTCTGCGAGCCTTAGGGAGCCTTTAGGAACGTTTGGAGTTCTTCAAAACTTTCGCATGCCTTCGAATGACATCGGAAATCTTTATTTTGTGTTCGAGTGGAGCCCCATTGCCAAGATGTGCGTTGTAGAAAATTGATGTTATTGTATTTTCGCCAGGCTGTTCAGCTCCTTTCTCACGGAGAGATTGTGGTAAAACTATAGGCCAACTTAAAATAATTGGTATTAAAAATTATAGCTCATTTTATTGTAGATTTATAGAGTATTTTATGCCATCACAACACTATAAGGATTTTATTTCAATTGTATTACAGACAATGAAATATCTCATTTAATAATAAAATATTAAATAATATAATATTTATATAATATTCAATAGCCAATTTAATTTGAAATATTGGTTAATTGTATTGAACAATTGGGGTATTGAAAAACAATCTAGCCAAAGATAGCTGTTATTACAGTTACCCAAACTTTAGTAGCTTTTATGATCTTTTTTTCTGTTTTTAATTTTTTTTTTTAAATTCCGTGTTAGTATTGTTTTAAGATTGAATTGATGCTATGAGATTGGGGGTGATTTGTTGCCGACTTACGGCTTATTGTTATTTACCTTCGAACAGCTTATCTGTGTCATTTTAACGTAACTTTATTTCGTCGTTTTTCAAGTATTTCTTACATATTGTTAGCTTTAGTGTCCCTATTTCAAGTACACAATAATTTTAATGTGATATGTTACCAATAATATTTTAATTCAATAATGCTTAATTTTACGATTTTTTATCTGTTGTAATGTTATGTTTTATAGTTTTTGCCTGATGATGTGGTCACGAAACATTGTAGCCACCAATATTGCAAATTAAATTAATTATTTAATGAAAAAGTATTTAGGTATTCGATTGTTTATAATCCCATTGGAATACAATGCTCATATTATATAATCGATACAATTATTAAGAATAATAATTCATTATCACAACACTTTTAATTTTTACGGTCTCTTTCAGTTCTAGATTACGTTGATTGCGTCCACAATATAATTGAAAGAAACGTATTAAAAGAGCAAATAGCCAAGGAAATTACTAGGTCATATAGAGAGAGTAGTCCCATCCACGAAGAAAATAAATTTAACGTGATGTAGAATTATTACAAACGTTCGTTATTTTGGGTAATGCAATCAACGATGATATTCGTTGCAGTCATAAATGAAAATACTAGAAATGACATGCATCGCAAATATTTGCAACACCCAAATACGCACATGTCCTGGAACAAAAAACTTTGGTCATTAGTTGTAAAAAGTGTACCAACAGAATAATTTGGAACCATGATTCGTGATATTGTATTGTTTTAAAATTTCTTCTCATAACCGTGAAACATATCGTTCTACCAGCATCTATTATTTGAGACAGAAAAATCCCCCCTAAAAGAATTGTTAATTCAATGTCGGCAATTTGCCTTTGTTTCTGCCCAGTGCAGGACGACAGAGAAATTTATTTATTAATTATTTAAAATATTATGCAGTTGAAAACTAATGCCACAGAAAAAAGAATTGAATTGTAATATAGCAACTTGTGTTTTAATATACAATAACCGTCAACTCCATGTTTGTAATTACATAAATTTCCGGCGTTAATCGTCAATATATTTTGTTTTAATAGTGACAAGTGTGCAAGTGTTCACAAATTAAGTTGCTAAAGAATGCGAGCATAGTTTTACACATCCCTTTTTTGAATAGAAAAAAAAATTAGATGCTAATATTATCCCAGCGGGAATGAATGTTTGTTACACTCAAAATTTTCAATGTAGCTTCATTTCCAAAAAATAACTAGATCTACAAGAAAATGTAAACAAACGTATGTAAGCACTTCACTCTTTGAAAAATAAGCAGAGTTACGTGAGGAAGGAGAAAAAAGAGGAAGGAAAACATTGCCCAAAAAAGAAAACCCATAACATGGTATAAAAATAAATAAAAATTATGAGAATATTTGGGTTAATGGATGTTGTAGAATGTACTGAGACTCTATAAAAAAAACTGAAAATATTCTCCACACCACTATAAATATAAATTTCTTGAGAAAGTGATTTTATATTCTTAAATTGCGATTATATCGAGGAAGATTACCGTCACCTCCCGCGGAATAAACATTCATTATACTTATGGAAATAATGACCTTAGAAGTTGACGCGCCCGGAATCACTTATCGATCCATCAAAACTGGCGAGACTTCTCTGAATGCGCCCGCAGCCGACGCCCACTGCTCTTCCAGCGGCGTGCATTTCGGCCCTAAAGCACATCCACCCTCACCCTCCCCCACTTTCGCACCCGTGCCACTGTCTCTTCCCTTGCTCAGGGCACCGGCCGATGTCGCACGGGACAAATGTTTTTACTCTCGTGTCAGGGCGAAGGAGTGATAGGATAAGAAATGATCAATCGGAAGAAAAAGAGGTTCGAGGTCCGGGAGCTCTGAATCGTGAAGAAAGGTTTCCGAGTGGTGCATGCGCACTTGACTGGGTGACTGCTGGCCTGTCCCCGTCATCTCTTCCGTTTTTCTTACAAAGTTCAACTGCTTTTGCATCTTTTTTCACTTTCTCTCCTCGGCTTCTCTCAATTCCCCCCACTCTCTCTATCTCTTGTTCTGCCTTGTTCCCTTTGTCTCCCGCGCTCTCTGCCTCTCCGTGTCCCTCCCTCTCTGTGTCCCCACGCGCCCTCGCCTCCCTCGCTCTCTCTGCCTCCCTCGCTCTCGCTGCCTCCCTCGCTCTCTCTGCCTCCTTCGCTCTCTTTGCCTCCCTCGCTCTCTCTGCCTGCCTCACTCTCGCTGCCTCCCTCGCTCTCGCTGCCTCCCTCGCTCTCTCTGCCTCCTTCGCTCTCTTTGCCTTCCTCGCTTTCTCT